>JMQE01001989.1:0-49419 GCA_000731825.1 Hypocrella siamensis | reverse complement strand
GGGGGGGGGGGGGGGGGGGGGGGAAGGGACCCATTGTCGCGGGGGCTCCAAATAACGCCATGCCAGGTGAATTTCCAAGGCGGGTGTCTTGCAGGCGAATCATCGCTCGTCATGTGCGAAAGCATGCGACAGTGGCCGTGGGACAAACTCCAGTCTAGCGGTGCTCATCTCGAATACGTCGTGGGTGACCGCTGTCTCTCGAGCGAACCAGCGCATCGTCCCTCGGATGCACCCGAGCAGACGACCCCGACCGATCGGCTGCCCGGCTGTCTGGCTGCAGGCCTGGACGTGTGTGAAATGACGGACGGACATCGCCGTGATGTAGCAAACATTAGCCTTCACGGCATGTCCCAGGACCCAGTCAGCGTCGCCCCCTTTATTCATCTGGCTTTCATCGAGGCTCCACACTACCCGACCTCGAGGGAGGAAAGATTTCACCCATCAAACTCACACATACATTCTACGTACGTATGCAACTGCCATCTATCATCCTGCACTTTTTGCAATCGCAGCAAAACGTCCTCCCTCCCCCAACTTGTCACAAGTGAGAATCACACCGAGACATAGCCATATTCTTTCTTGAGCCGCCGCTCTTCGAGCATGCATAGCTGCCCGGGAATGACGGCGAAGCACAAATTTCTATTCTCGGTGGCGGATACGACTGCAATGGTCGCGTCACTCCACGACAGACAAGTTTCTCGGATATGGATCTTAGTGACACTGAAGCTGTCGTCAAGCAGCTCGTCTGCCGATGCTGGACGCTCTTTATTGCTCTGTGTTCTAGCCCATCTTCTTGGGTGGGGTCCACGTGGCTGCTAGGGCGAGGACGGCATTGCCTCCTCCAGTTGGTAAGGCTCTCGCACCCTTCCTGATACCCGTTCCTATCAGCGGTTCGGCTTAGGCCTAACATCGCCCGCAGTGCGCGCTGATTGGTTGCGCGCTACTCCGCACACATCTTCTAGCGGCCCTATCACGTTTCCTAGCATTTCATTTCGCGCGGGTGCCCCACATCGGAGGACCAATTTTTTTTCTCAGCTGAAACCAGCAAGGGGGGCCGCAGCCAGAGGACAGTCAATAACGGACAGTCTCGCGCGCGCGCGCCCGAGACTCGCTCGATGCCCGCCCACCCCCCACCGACATTACATGACATTAACGCTGCTCACACTGCGCACACATCCAGCGCAGTGCCCCCTGACCTTACCTTCGAGTCGTCAGGCAACAGACGACCCGCGAGAGTAGCTGGCAAACATCACATCTTTGATCTCGTGACCCGCAGCGTCTCCGTCTGTCCGGACTTCTGGGTCTCTTTCGGCTTGCCTTGCGGCTTCGAGTTGGCGTGCAGGCTCTTGGAGGCTCTGGGGGGGCTGCCGGCCGGTGCGAAATTTTCTCCCTCCGCTGGCTGCCACGGACTGAATCACGCACACCGCAAACTCACGGCGCGCGCGCGCAACCGCATTCGTTACCCTCTCTCCCTCTCCCCACCGTTTCTCTCGACTCCGTGAGGCTTGGCTAGAACACGTGCCTTTCCACCGGAGCCTGGTGTTGACGTTGACGTCGCACGCCTTGTGCTTCTTGTCCGTCACGCCCGCCGCTGCGTCTCTTGTTGGCAGCCGTTGCCGCACCTCTAAGCCTCGTTGGCTGGCAAGGTACGTTGGCATTCCTCTTGGCAAAGCCGTCCACCAAGGTACCTCTGCCTACCTGCCTACCTGCCTACCTGCCTTGGTCAGGCTCAACCTCCTGCCGTCTCTCCTCAACGCTCCTTGGCTCTTCCTCCCTTCCACCGTCGGCGTTCGCTCGAGTCATCCCCACCTTCTTTCTTCTCAGCGGCCACCCACAGCACGTGCCTGGCCTAATTACTCATCGAGGTCCTTGAAGCGTTGGTTACTTTGCTTCGTCCTCGAAAGACGGCAAGAATTCGACGCCGCCTGTCCTCAATCCCTGGGAGGCTCACCACTTGGCGCTTCAGCCACTGCCCTCTCACTGCCTGCTGCTTTCCCACTCCTCTTTCTTCCACCAAGAGCGACCCAATCAGCAGCCCCGTCTCGTGTCCCCTTCCCCCCCCCCTGGTGCCTCCCCGTCGTCCCCTCGCCCTTCCGGCCGCCAGCCCGTCGATGCCAGCTGGCTCGACTTTCCCTGCCATCAGCCCCCGACGAAGCGCTCTCAATCGTCCCTCTCAGCGCGGGTCTCCCTCCGCCTCCAGGCCATCCAGGGCTGTTCTCTAGCTCTTGAGAAGATTGAACCCACCCCCCGTCCTCACTGCTCATTTCCCACCAGACACCACCACTCAAGCACCGCACACCACACTCAATCCTCCACCAACCCGCGACGCGACTCGACCTGCTCATCACCACACCTCGTGGTCGTGACACGGTCCCATCGTCGTCCGTCCCTACTCCCTTCAATGGGTGCCCCGTCATATCCTGTTGACCGCTGACGTCGTTGCGCACAGCCTGTCCGGGCCGTCGCCATGAGCACCTGGATGAATGACGGCGTCCCCAACCATAATGGAAACCGCTTCCCACATATCAATGATCCGAACGCTCCAGGTGCTATGATGGACCCTTCCGCTTTTTTGGCCAACTCGGGTCAGTTCAACCCGGGTCAATTGCCAAGTCAGCAGCAGATGGCTGGGATGCAGAACGGTCCTATACGTCACGGCTCGCCAGCCTTTCAGAACCCAAATCCGAACCCGAGCCAACATCCGAATGCGAACCAGAACCCCGTCTATCAGACCAACTCGATCATTCCGTCGAAACGACCCCGACCTCGCGAAGATAGCGTCACAGGCTCCCCGGGCCAGAACCAGGCCATGCAGCCGCCTTCGCGTTCTGAGACGCCGCAGCAACAAAACTTTGCTGGTTTCCAGCCCGCTGTCGGTCCATTGCCACAACAGACACCGGGCCAGTTTCCCCATCTCCCATCCAACGGTTCCGCAAATGCGAGTCCGTCTCCCATCATGAGCAACCAGATGCGACCGGGAAATGTGCCACAAAGAGTCGCAACCGCATCACCGCATCCTTTCTCACCAGGTCCACAGCAATTCGGCGGCTCGCAGACGTCCCCGATCCCCTCCGAGCATGGTACTCCTCAACCGAATCAATATATGCAAAATCTGCCCCCCACGTACAACCCAGGCTATGCGCAATCGCCCTCGAATCCTCGGCCGTCGCCGAATCCGAACGCGATGGCTGCAGTTGGCCCCGGTGGCGGGCAGATGATACCGCAGCAAATGGGACAGATGCCGCCAAACATGTACCCACAGATGCAGCAACAGATGCAGCAGCCGGGACAGCTGACACCAAATCAGCAGCCGGGCCAAATGCAGCAGCACCAACACCAGCAACCGGGCCCGCGTCAACACGCCATGGCCGAGCAGCAGAAAATGGTAGCCTACCAAATGCGTCTTCACCAACAATTGCAAGGCAACATGCAGATGCAAGCGCAGATGCAAGCGCAGAACATGGGCCGCGGGGTGATGTCGAAGCAACAGGTGCCTGGCATGCACAACGGACAAACACCTGCAGGAGCTGCCATGCGACAACAGCCTCGGCCAATGGGCAGTATGAACCCTGAGCAGTTTGTCAAGAATCTGACGGGTTTCATGAATGCGAAAGGCCTGCCCTTGGACATGAACCCTATCGTCGGTGACCGGACGGTCAACCTGCTCACGCTATTTCAGATGGTGCAGCCCAAGGGTGGTCATAAAGCTGTCACGGCTGCGAATGGGTGGTCGCAGATCGCCCAGGCTCTGACCCTTCCCATACAGATGCCGACCGTCGTGCCGACCCTTAGACAGGTCTATGAGCGAAATTTGTCCAAATTCGAGGAAGTGTGGATGGCGCAGCAGAAGCAAAGGATGATGCAACAAGGTGCTGGCATGGCGGCTCCTGGTACCCCCGCGAAGCAAATGCCGACTGGACAGCAGATGAACCAGGCCCAGATGCACCACCAGCCTGGATCCAATCAGCCTCCTCACATGCATCAGCAATCGCTTGGAAAGCCTGGTCCGCCCTCGATGAATGGGTTTCCCACTCCGCAGCTTCAACCGCCTCATGGCCAGCCATTCCAGCAACCTCAGCATTCGCAGCCGCCGCCGCAGGTTCAGAGTCTCAGTCAACAGCAGCAAAACACCCAAGCAGGACCGGGACACAAGAACAGTCTGTCACGGAGCATGGATCCGTCCACCCCTAACGATTTGTCTATGCCGTCCCCAGTGCGTCATCGACCTGGCAGCGTATCTGATGTCTACGAATTCCTCCCCATGGTTTTCGGCGGAACCGAACAGCCGTCGATCCCGATACCCCCCCGCACCGATTCTTATAGCCCCCATGGACGGCGACTCTTCGTTCACGGTGGTATCGATGTCGAAACTAGCGGTCTTTTCGCCGACGATATTGAAAGATGGGAACCATCCGTGCCATCAGCGAACGATCTCGGCAACGTGGATATCGCCGCTTTGACCAGAAGTCTTCAATGCGGCATCCATGGGGAAGTGCGCGTGGCCCTCGATACTTTGATTACCCTTTCCTCCTCACCGAATCATGGCCATTTTATCCACTTGAGGGCATGCGATGATTTGATTGAAGCTCTGGTGGACTGTGCGGAAACGCAACTGGATATGCTTATCGAGCACACGGTTGAGGTTGCTGACGAGATCCAACTGGTTCCCTACGAGGATGTCGTGCGCGCCTGTAACATGGAGAGATGGGCAATCCAGGAGGTGCCGGCTTTTGGAAGCGAACAATACAAGCTTGACCGGGCCGTCGAACGCCTGATATGCATCACGGCAATATTGCGCAATTTTTCATTCCCAGGCGAGCAAAACGAGAATCACGTCGTGCTTTGCGACGAACTAGTCATGAAGCTGCTTTGCTCGACCATCCGGTATCTCGGAACAAGAACCATGCTTTTGCGGACGCACAGCAACACACTGGATTTCATGAAGGATATTGTTGTACTTTTGTCCAACATTGCCGGGTCGCTGGAAATAGCTGGACGCGATCAAGCCCTCAGTCTTTTACAGTTCCTCCTAGCTTTTGCCCCAGTACCTGGACCTTCTTTTGTCGACGATGTCCTCAATTTCACGCCATACGACCCCGGTCTTCAGTCGTACCTGCCTCACGCGGTCGATGCTCTGGCGAAGCTCCTAGCTCGTGACGAACCGAACCGCGGCTTCTACAAGGCTCTTTTCGCAGTGGACTCGTCGTCTCCCCTCGGCAATGACCTCCTGACAAGGACGTTTGCTTTAGCTGTGTCACCTCTGCCTGACAAGGTACAGGAGCAATTTCGGTCTGCGCGGTTTCCACCTCTCTATGAGGCGAGGAAGCCTTTCCTCATGCAAGGTTTACTGGCCGCAGAGATTCTTGCCTCGATGATCCCAACATCTGAACCTGGCATGGCAAGAGCACTCTTGGCATCCGGTCACTGTCTTGCACAAAACTTGATAAGGCTCATTCAGGAGCTTAGCATCGTCTTCGAGAGCCCGTTGACTAGAGGAGGCGGCCGAGCACCGAATCGCAAGGACGCAGAACTCGTCTACATCGTCGTGGTCTCTGTGTCGCTCCTGCGCCGTCTTGCGGAGAAAGCCCGGGACTCATCGGCCTCTGGTTCTGCAGGTATCAGAGACCTATTGCCGCAACCCCAAGTACTGATGGACGCCTTGATGTTGCAGTCTTCTGAATGGACCAAAGAGGGACTGCTCCAACAACTCACGGCTGTTTTGAACCTTGGTGGATGATGTGGAAAGACATGGCTCAATATATTGAAGACTTTGATTTGATTGGGCAGCAAGCCATTTCCTTCCCGATTGGAAGAGGCGGCTGTGCTGTTGCGGACAGTTTTCCTGAGCGAACACCGGTGACACGTCAAAGTGCATGCCATCCGAGTTTCAAAACTCTTTTTTCTTTTTATTAATCAAAAAAATCCGACTTTTCCCCTGTGCCAGTCTTTCCTTTCTTTCTATGTCTTTTTTTTTTCTTCTTCTTTGGATAACTGAACTTCCAAGTTGTCTCTGTGTCAAAAAAATTTCTTATAACGGTGTACTTGTGGCAGGATGGCGCATTTTAGATTTGCATGGAATTGCGGATTCTGACTGGAAGACAAGCGTTGGATATATTCTTATGAGGGCAGTGTACAAAGGTACAAAATTGAGATATCAATTGATACCAAGGAAGTAGTAACCCGCATTTCCTTCATGCTGGTTACGCTCCTGTACAAAACCAGTCTTGGCAGCACAATTCGAACATCTGGTATGTTGGCGGCTATAGCCATTTGAATTTTTGACTTTTATGGTCCGCCCTTCAGCCGCATGTTGTTCAAAATCCACGTTCGAGTAGCCAAGTTCTTGCTTTGTCGTAATATTTTCCCTTAGCACAAGAGTCAGAAGTTTCTTCTGACAAAAAAAACACCGGCAAGATTGTCAAGGGACTGCGATGCTGCGATCAAAGCAATCTGCGGCACGTACCTTGAGCTCCAAATGCTGCGTCGTGGGATTTATCCTGGCACTTTCTCTCTGGACGCCAAGTGACTCAGTTATGTCTCGGAGGAGCGTCATGCGATCACCGTCGATCTTCTTGATCAAGACAAGAACCCCAGTGCCACCGGACCTGGATCGCCTATAGACTGGGAGCTGGGCGTATGGAGTACGGCGTACAATGTACGGATATTTGGCCAGTTGTTCGGCTGTTGCTGTGCTTGGCGGCGTAGGGGCTCGGCTCTTGGGGGCGAAGCCACGAGAGGAATTGATTGCTGGCGTTGTGAGGAATCGTATTGACTGTGAGGGGGGTGGTAGTTGACGAGCCGACAGGGCATGGGGGAATCGGCATTTCTGCCACTGAAGGGCTGGCCGGGAGTATTGCTGGCCCATTTGCCTGATTAGAGGAAAGGGGGGGGGGGGGGGGGGAAGGGTTTGGTCGAAGATAATGTAGGTTGACGGTAAACTTCGTAACCCGTGCTGATGGGATGGATGGGGGAGTCGATCTTGGGACGAGCAGCGACTATGTATTGCTGAAGCGATGGTCTATTTTGAGAGAACGAATGAAAGTCAGAAATGCATTAGCCATGACATAATGACAAGGCCTCATTGCGCGAGGATCGATGTGATGTGGTTACTCTCTCTCTCTCTCTCTCTTCTTTGCTCTCTATGGAACCTTGCCATGTCGCCAAGAATTCAAATCACATGACTCGCGCGGAGCGGCATGCTGTCTGATTCGGCGAATCGTCGGCGCGCGCGTCGACAAACCCCCCCCACAGCACCGATGAAATTCACCAAAACTTTGCCCCTCCAGATGCTTGATTGACTGAACCTCTAGAGGACAGGAAAGAAAGACGTCCAAAATCACGGAACCAAACGATTTGCGGCGGAAAACAGAGTCGCGCCTAGAACCTTGGACTTGTGTCGAACCCACTCCCACTCAAGCAACCATGGAGGATCTTCTCAAGACGATTTCCGCCGAGGGCTCATCCGTCATGCCGCAGCTAGCACCTCACCTCAGCCGGCATTTGCTGTTCCCCCTCATTCAGTTCGAAGGCGACAAAGCCGAAGAGAAGGGCGATGAAGAAAAGGCCAACAAGATTCTGTCGGGGAAAATAAAGCTGCTGGAAGATACCAACATGACCGACTATGTTGCGACTCTGTACTGCGAGCTGCACGGCGTGGCCGAACCCCCGGCCGAGTATACCAAGAAGAGACAGGACGTCCTGACACAGCTGGAGAAGTATGAGCAAGCCACCGCCAAGATTGCCGACCTCTTGACGCAGGACGAAGTCGTCAACGGTCTACGGAGCGACAAGGTGGCCAACTTGGAGTTTTTGAAGAACCAGCATGGCGTAGGTCTTGACCTTTTCCCCGTCCTTGTGTGAAAGCTCCCTCCCCAATCTCCTCTCTGTTTTCGCACAGGAAGCTTAGATCGACTTGGACTCGGTTGTTTTAGGTCACCATGGACATGGTCAACGCCCTGTACGACTTTGGCCAGTTCCAGTTCCGATGCGGCCAGTACGGCCCGGCCGCCGACATGCTCTACCAATTCCGCGTCCTCTCCACAGACAACGACAAGGTTTCCGCGTCGACTTGGGGCAAGCTGGCGTCCGAGATTCTCTCCACCAACTGGGAATCGGCTGTGGATGAGCTCAAGAATGTCAAGGAGGGCATCGACACCAAGCTCTTCAACAACCCTCGCGCGCAGCTCGACCACCGCACCATGCTCATCCACTGGTCCCTCTTTCCGCTCTTTAACTGGGAGGGCGCGCGCGAGTCCATACTAGACATGTTCTTCTCGGCCGCCTATATCAACACCATCCAGACCTCGTGTCCGTGGGTGCTGCGCTACCTGATCGCCGCCGTCATCACCGGCCGCACGCGCGCCCGGAACAGCTCCACCCAGCAGAAGCAGCTCAAGGACATTGTCCGGTACGTGCGACAGGAGGCCTACGAGTACGCCGACCCCATCACCCAGTTCGTCAATGCTCTGTACATTGCGCACGACTTCAACGCCGCGCGCGAGGCTCTTCGCTTGGCCGAGGAGGTGTGCCGCAGCGACTTTTTCCTCGCCTCTTCTGCCGACGCCTTTGTCAACGCCGCCCGCCACCTGATTTGCGAGAGCTACTGCAAGATCTTCAGCCGCATGAACATCCGCGATCTGAGTGCCAAGCTCGGTCTCAATCCCGACGATGGCGAGAAGTGGATCGTCAATCTCATTCGGGAAACAAGGCTGGACGCCAAGATTGACAGTCAAGAGGGCACTGTCATCATGAACCATCCCCCCAACAATGTCTACCAGCAGGTCATTGAGAAGACCAAGGGCGGCTTCTTCAGAACACAAGTTCTTAACGCGGCTGTTTCCAAGTAAGAATCCAGCAGCAGCAGCAGCAGCATGGGGCGTCACCCTCATCCGTCTCCTTGGTGACTACTCTGAAGGGCGGCCTTGAAGGAATTTCTTTTGCTTGCTGTGGCCACACTAGCTCCGACACACCTCTCCGCCCGATTCAAGCCCGTCGGTCAAATTGAATAATTTCAAGAAAAAGACCGACTCTTCTCACATCAAATGCTCAAAATCACGCAAGAGGTGAAGAGCACAGCAGGCTTCCAGGGCAAGGCAGCAGACTCTCATGCAGAAATGGTTCAATGAAGTTCGATGACGCCTGGACATTCCCAGTCCTCATCGCGTAATAAAAAAATCTCTTTATATTTGCCATGAATGGGGCAAAGCGACGGAAAAACTAGGGGTTTTTTTTTAAAAAGAGGCAAACCAAGCGACTCGGGTCAATTTCATCTTGTCCTTGACCTTGACCTTTCTCGGTGATGTGGTTTGCATTGCAAGGCGTTTTGTTTTCTCTTTTTTTTTCCCTTAGATGTTGTGCGTGTGTAGTCTGGTCGGAATTTACGGCCAAGAGGACAAAAAAAAAAGTGTACCGCCATAGAAGATGGTCAAACGTAAGGATTGAAAAAACAAGATAAAACATGTGTTCGAAACATGAGTGTGTTTGGTGACTGCGATTCAGTGCACTCGTCCAAATACGTTCCGGGCTTTCTCAGCTAGTTTGACTGATCCGCTCAAATCATGACATATGTACATACATGCATGCACTTCTCTTCATATGCTCCCTGAATCACCGTATCGTGATGCGCTAGAAGCTTTTCATAGACTCGCCTTTTCTCCTCTTTTGCTTTGAGGTTGCCTCGTTCCAAGTCGCAGATCTCTCTACTCTTGATTCGGCAATTTCTCGTCCAGATACAAAAAGACTTGACTTCGGCAGCTCTATTGCTCTCCTTCCCGCGCGGCCAGCCAAACCTGTCCCCTGAGAGATTCAATGACGCTGTCGCTCATCCACCAAACATTGTCGTCGTTTGAATCGTGCAGTGCGGTTCCATCGGTCCCGTTGTGGTGCCTGCCTGCCTTTCCGTCTTCCAGCAGTCTGTCTCGCACGGCTCCCCATTCAAAGAGAAGCCTGAGGCCCTCAAGGCGTTCGCGATCTCCTCCGTCGAGAATGCCTCTCTCCATTTCCATCCTCGCATCTAGCGCAGTGCCCACCTCTTGTTCCTGTCCGTTGCTGTCCAGGAGGACCGCCTGTTCGGCGTAGCTCACGCCTTGCAGCCGATCGAGCTGGAAGACCCATGCCAGGGGATTGTCTACTCTGCTGCCGCTGCCCAAGGTCCGCAAAGTCGCGGCGAGAGTTCCCTCGCGCGGGGGACGTCTTCGCAGGTATATACTTTGCGTTTGGGCAAACGCCGATCGCAGCGCCTTGTTGGAGAAATCAAGCTCCATGTCCCAGAATCGAGGACCGCATGACGTCGACAGGCCCGCGATCTGATCCAGAGACGGCAAGAGACAAGGGGTCATGCGGGAGAAAGTATGCTCAGCAGCAGAGGAAGCCTGTCTCGTCCGGATCTGCACGGGAACAGAGACTGGTTGCCCGGTAAGTACATCCTTGGCGACCAAGCAGCGCTGCTCCGTCGCCAGGACCCAGAAGTGACGGAAAGCTTGCAAGTGTGATCGGTTGTCCATGACGCTGGCCGGGAAAATGGGATAGAAAGCAACGAGCAAAGCAGCGATTGCCAGATCACTGTTGCCAAAGGTTATGGTGCCACATCCCAGGAACAGTGAACCGATTGCCAGGTGAGTTGCCAGATGGGATCCGTAGGGAATGTCTGCATCGCCAGTTCCTTGGTCTCCATGCAGGGAGCGGAGTCGTCGGAGCACGAGAATGTCTCCCGTGCCGGCCATGACTATCGCGCAGGACAGTGCGAGTATATCTTGACACATCCGTGCATTCGAACGCGCGAGTTCCTCATCGTACGAGGGGGGTGTGGGCACAAACTGAGACTCATCGCTAGTGGTTTCAATTTTGGCAATCCGCATGAAGTGATCAAGGTAGTGCAGCAACAGGTCGCGGACCTTGATGGAAGTGCTGCCCGAATACCGTAGCGCTATTGATAAGCAAATGCCCGTGAGGATGCTGAAGAAGGGGAGGTCGGCCGACCGCAGCTTGCGGGTGCCTTGCAGCTTGTGTCGAGATCGATACGGAGCTGGAAGATTGTCTCGTATCCAGGAGAATGTAGGCTCGATTTTGGACCAGAGGATGACATTCTTGGCTACAGTCCGAAGGAGTAGAACATCTGGCCGGATGTAGTCAAACTGCAGAGTTGAGCTAGGAACATCAATCTTGCGTGCCACAATGTGGTTTCCAGACTTCATGAATATCAGAGCAATCGCCATGACAGCGCCGGCCGAGGCCCGGTCAAGAATATGGACAATCTCAACATTCTTTGTGGCCGTCGCGTGGGCGATCAGCTTCTCCGTCAGCCTCATATCATGGAGGCCTCTCAAGTCGCCGCCTTTACCCAAGTTGATGAAGCCAAGGGCGAAGCCGGCAGCAAGCCGGTAACACTCGCTGCGTAGTGGTTCCTCCTCGTCTTCTTCGTCGATGTGCTCAATCTCCGAGAGCATGATTTCACTCATCCGTCTGTGCTGACTGTTGCAGTACAAAAGGCCAATGCCCAGCATGGCAGAGGTTTGCGTCAGTGGCGACAGATTTAGGTCGGCAGCACCACGAGGCAGCATTCGCGTGGCGTGGACCGAAAGCAATCGGGTAATGAGAGAATCCATGGTGCCCAGATAGGACGCTGCCAAGCCCAAGAGCAGCCCGATGGATGTCATGGTGTGCTTGGGGGTGAGATACTTGAACGCAACCCACTTGGCCACGCCCTTGAGGTGGCCATTGAGGCCCAAGGCCAGCAAGAAGCCGGCGTGCCGGTTGCTCAGATCCTCTGTGGGCTTGTTGTACAAAATCCAAGACGTATCGATCCCTTTCGCCCGTGGTGATATGGCCAGCCCGGCAGCAACGCCCTGGTGGAAGAAGCCCCAGCAGACCTTGTCTTCTGTAAACAACGCCTTGTCAACCCCGACAGTCACGTTCGCTGGCTTGACAACGCAGTTCAAGTTGAAACCCCCCACATGCAACTTTTGCGTGATGAGGGGGTATCTGAGGCTGTAGTACAGGAGTGCTCGTCCGGCCGGAATGGCCAATGTCCCCGTTGCAATCTTGGCCACGAGTTCCTTCTGTCTCTCAAGATATTCACTTTCGGTCCACCCAATTTCTGGATCCAATCGAGCGACCCTGGCCTTGTGCGTTGAGAGCAGGTCTCGGGCTTCGTTCAATCGCCGGTCTTTGAACAACAGTCTAATGACGGCCTGGCGCTCAATGCCTTCACCCTCGTCATGACCTACGCCATCGGCTTCTTCCACACTCTGGCAAAGCATGCGGAAATCCCGTGTAGCCATGTGCCTTGGCGCCAGTATGTTCGCCGACGCACGCTGGAGCCGTCTATCTGATTGTGTGATGAGACTAATGTCGCTTCTCTGAACAAGTTCCAGCAGATCGTCGGTCCATGACGACGATGGGTGCGGTTGACACAGCGAGATGGCATCTCGCAATGGTACTAGAATTGCTTCTGGAAGCGTCTCAAGGACAGAATTCGAAAAGCCACAATCCCGCATCGTCTCCACCATCTCCGCGGCCGTCGGCCTTGGCTTGAGGGCCTTGAAGAAGCGCTTGAACATGATTGTCCGAGCGGTGACGGAGTCCCATCTCCTATCCCGCAGCTTCTCAGACTCGGATATATGGGAACTCGCGTGGTATATGTCAGCGGGACTCAAGCATGGTCTCCCTCGAACTCCAGCGAGGCAAGCTTGAATCCACTCCATGATATCGGGTCGCGCTGGCGGCTGTGGAATCGGCGGCCTCAAGTCGAGGTCTGAGCCAGCATAAGCACACGTTTGAGAAACAAGCTTAGCAAAGAGAAGAAGAAAAAAAAAAAAAAGGAAAAAAGAAGGCGAAGCTCCTTACCCATGTCATGACGAGAATCAATGTCTTCCTGAATACCAAGCTCGTAGATGGACGCAAAGGCATCCCATTTCAGCCACCGAGCGATTTGGCACAGAAGCACCCGAAGATCAGTCCTTCCCGGCGAAATATACTCCGGGGTTGTGATATCGAGCTTCTCCTCGTCCAGTAAGAGATGCAACGCTACAAGTATATCAGCGGCGACCTTTCGTCTCTTTTCAGATGACCTTGACAGGGATGTGGGCACGTAGCCGTCCATGCCCATGACAGTGACCCCTTCTGGAGAGTTGATAAAATCCTTCGCCAAGTGGATGTGTCGCGTGAGAAACTTGGGACTAAGGAGAGCCTCGTCTTGAGAAGGTGACGCTTCCTCCAGATCCTTTTCCAATGCCCATTCCCACCCCTTGTTCATCATCCAAACGGGGCAGCCCAGAGAGCTTCCAGTTTCTCCCAGCTCCAAGGCTTTCCAGTCCAACGACTCACGGAAGTTGCCGAAGGAGGCAGAAGCAGGCCTTCGCTTTCGAAGGGGAAGTTCTTTTGATTCCATCGGAGTGTCTTCCTCTCGTCCTAGGTTTAGGAAAGAAGCCAGAAGCAAGACAGTCACCGCAGACCATTCCGGATCTGAGATGCCGGCACGACGATTCTGAAGCCACTGCATGACGTGCAGCCAGCCCGCATGGAGACGAAAGCCCAGACCGTCTGGCAAAATGCTTTTGCAAATGTTCAGAACCTTTGCAACCTGAATAGACGTTGGTTGGAGTTGAATCTGCAACTGGTGGAGTCGGCCCTGTCCGTCAACAACGTCTACAACGCCGCGCTTGCGCGGGTGACGAATCCCGACGATGCCGCCCGTGGTCAGATCTATGACCTCTGACTTTCTCTGCTCGACATCCCGATCGGCAACCCTGCCTCGATATTGGATGCTCCGTATGTCTTCCACGAACAGTAAAGATACTGACAGGTTGGTGAGCTCAATCCACGGAGCTTGTGCGCTTAGCTCGCGTTTCCCACTGTTTTTAGAATCAGAGAGTACTAGGATAGCGGACAGATCCCCGTCGGTGAGTTTCGACGAATCAATGACGTTCTGTACCTTCCACTGCTGCCCAGTTGAGACCGACACGGAAGAGTATTTGGCCGGTCCGCTGCCAGAGGGCGTTGCCGTTGCCATCGCGTCAGGTTTTTCTTGGGCCTTGACGAAAAAGGTCATCATCTGGAGGCGCTTTTCAAGAGGCTCCTGGATGCAGATAAGCATCTGCGTCCTTTGATATTCATCTTCGGCGAAACGTGGGGACGTGACAATGAAGGCCTTGGCTTGAACTCGCGCCGGCTGAGAGGACACGGGATATCGAAAGTTGGAGCTGTCAAGGGCGATTGTCTGAATCTTGGTAAATCGGATTTCATGCTGCAAGCCGTCAAAATCGGGATCGTCCAGCCCCATGTTGAGCAATCCTTCGTCCAGTCCCCAGTCAAGGGGTGCTTCGAGCAAGCTGCCGAGGCTTGGATGTATCTGCTGGTGAAAGCTGGAGCTAGAGCGGCCATGGAGGTTGCCAAATGATTCATTTCTCTTCGCAACCCCTGGAACAGAAACGTGTGGTTGATCGGGGAAGATGTTTCTGTCGTAGGAGGTAGACAGGTCTGCTCGTGCAAGCATAGAGCTAACCCGGCGCGAGCTTCTTCGAATAACACCAGCGCCTTCATTGTCTTGCTGCTCAAGAGATGACACCAAGTCCAAGGGTTTCTCAACCTGGTCACTCTTTCGTTGCCGTTTCCCAGGTAGAGGCGCACCGAAGCTCTCTCTGAAGTTCTGCAGCATGGGCGTCGAGGTTCCACTTGCGAAGCTTGTAGGGGGCATAGAACTCCTTCTCCGAGTTGGCTTGCTCTTGGCCTTCTTCTGATGACCAATGAACGGGTCGTCTTTTTCCAAATACTTCAAGCTCCAGATCGTGTATAAACTCTTGTCTCTGTCTACCGTGATTCCGATAATCAGAGGCTCATCGATGTCCTGTTCTTTCACTCCAGGCAGATTGATTTGCTCTATGTGGATAATTTCCTCCGCAGGGTTTAGGGGAGACCGCTTGCATGGCTCGTGTTTCCTGGAAAATCGACGACGAATATTGGCTTCGGGGTCAGATATAACCAATCCAAGATCGGACAGCGGATCTGTCAATGTAAGAAGGCGAGGCCACCGGGAATGTTGTTGCTCTGAGGGCACATCCCACATCTTCTCCAGCGTTGAACTTGTACCGAAATGGAGTGATTTTGCCTTTCCGAGACTCTCAACAGAGAATCCCGTCTTTGGCGAGTTGCTGAAAGCTGTGATTTCAGATGAGACGAAGGAATTGGGCGGAACTCGAGGAAACTTGAGGGACATTGGGGCCTCATTCTCTGCTCTTTGTCTCCTCTGTATTATGATACCGACTGGCCCTGCGCAAGCATACTCGGCTTCAAAAGGCAAGTGCACAACATGGCTGGTACCTGATAGAAAAAAGATCTGGGCTTGTGTCTTCAGAAGCACGACCAAGGCTTTCTGCAGTCTTGAGCCATTGCGACGGGAGGTCGATGCGGGCGGAGCGTGGAGATGATGCTGAGAATGGCAATCGTCCTGAGAAGCCGGGAAACTAGCCAAGAGCGCCTGGGTAATGGGCTCTTTTTCCAGTGCGAAGCTGAAGCTCTTTCTAAACATACCGCCACGGCACCAGACCACGCAGTCCTTGGTGGTCAAGAGCTCATCCTCGGCGGAGTCCGAGCCATTTTCATCCGTGATAATGTCCCAAGCGTACGAGGAAGATGACGGTTCGGCAGGGAGGAGCTGCTCTTCGATGGCATGGCGGAGCCCTGACGGATGATGCAGGCCCAGAGACCTTACTGACGCCATGTCGAAGCTGACCAAGTTTCATAGGTAAAGTCAAGGAACAAGATTGGAGGACCGAGAACTTCAGTAGAGCTTCTCATTGACAAGATGAGAAAAAAATGCCCAAATGCGGACATCATCTATGATCCCTAGCATTCGCACGCACCCAAGGATTTACACATGCCGAGCATTATAGTCGTTGTGAATTTGTGTAGAACTACCGCCGAGGCTACTGAGAAAGATGAAATCGCGTCTAGACACGCGTGCGATAAGATAAGAGGGAATTGAGCTCGCAGGAGCCGGGGAAGTGCCTGGAGTTGCAGCTGCTACAGGGGCATGAGTGGAGAGCTCCAGCACTTCGTAAAGGCCGCAGCCGGCGCAAGGGATATGCTGTACTGCAGTGGCGACTGCTCCTCGTAGCGGGTTGTGCGCTCTTCTATCTCTCGGTCGTGACGTCGTTCTTTCGAGTCGTCTGCCGGGACCCCCAAGAATCGATCAATGCTTACCTTTCGACCCCAACGTATTTGGACAACCATCGACTTGTGTTTCTCGTTCTTGAAAACGCAGCAGAAGCACATGATGTTTGCTACGAGGCCAACACGATGACAAAATCGTCCCACCCAGTTGCCGACGACCACGACAAGCTCGATCCACAGAATCCAGATGCGCACAACGATGCAACTGCAACAGATGTTCTGGATGGTGACTCGAAGAAAGCAACAGTCAGTGGTAGTCCAAATCCTGTGAGTGGCCACAGGACCGAGTCAGCCGCCGGCATCGCAGCAGTCGGCAGCAGCAAGCTCGGCCACGGCGAGCAGCAGACGGACCCAGGTGATGGCGATGATGAAGAGCAAGACGGAGAGGATGACGAAGAAGGCGACGAGGAGGAAGAGGAGGACGATGAAGAGCCACGGCTCAAGTATGTGCGCCTGACGCAAAGCCTGAATGCGCTGTATCGCAACGGCGATGCGACGAGCGCATTTCTGGTAGGAGGTGATAAGATGGTGCGAAAGACCCGAGCATGAAGCCAATTTCTTCTCCTTCGCCTTCTTCTTCTTCTTTCTTTTTTGGTTTTTTTTTACCCTTCCTGGGAGATTTTCTCTGACGTGAGCCAGATCATCGGTACTCATAATGGAAATATTGTAGGTGGCATCCGCGGCACACTATTGACCTAAGCCAACTTCCCACCTATTAACGCAATTGACAGCACGTTGTCCAATTGCCCAGCCTGAACCCCCTTCGAGTCTACCATGCGCACTCTGCTTCGGTCACTAGCATCTCGATATCGCCTTTCCCTCCACCTTTGTCGAGCGAACGTCTGGAAACATCCGAACGACCACAGTCGCAAGCACAATCTCGAGCCGGGTCTAGACAAGATGGTTCTCCCGCCAGACCCTCCTCTCGGAGGCTCAAAGAGACGGTTCAGCTACCCAGAACGCCCTCCAATGACATTTACATTGCCACCTCGTCTATGGATGGAAATGTCTGCGTTCAATCGCTTCTAGATGTCAAGGATGTTCATCTACGAAACTTTGCCAGACCCGTCCAGGCCGTCGCCCTGTCTCCGAGCTTCAAATCTGACCGGACGTACCTCTCTGGTGGATTGGCAGGTCAGCTTGTTCTTAGCTCAGGCGTTGGACAGGGCAGGAGTACATCCACAACCACTGGCACTGCTGCTGCCGCTGCTTCCGGCTGGCTGGGAAACATGGGACTCGGAACGAACAGCGGAAAAGACGCTGTGCTTCATTCGGGTGAAGGCGCCATCAGCAGCATCAAGTGGTCCTTGTCCGGGAAGTATGTGGCATGGCTGAATGAATACGGGATCAAGGTCATGCGCTCAAAGCTTCATCTCGACTCTGCCGACTCTGAGGGTGCATGGCAGCGAATTGGACATTATGATAGACCACAGACAGAAGAGTGGGACACAATGGCAAGTGTTTGGAAGGGCCGGGTGGAATGGATTGACGAGAGAGCGGTTGAAAGTGACGAGTCATGGCTCTCCAAGGCTGGCTCCCATGAATCCTCTGACCCAGCCGCTCTCTCCAAAAAGTCAGTGGAAAGGCTTCTAGTTGGTTGGGGAGGCAAAATCTGGATCTTGCACATACATCCTGAGGCCTCGGTCTCTGGAAGACGCGGCCAGGGCAAACCTTATGGGCGGGCAGAAGTCGCCAAAATGTTGGTCTATTCATTCTGTTTTTTTTTTTTTTTTTTTTTTTTTTTTTTTTTTTTTCAACAGAGACTTCTCGGCCGCGCCACATGCTAATCCCCAACACACAGTTTGCGAATGGACTGCATCATTTCTGGTATATCCATGTATACTCGAAGCACGCTGCTTGTCCTTGCATTTTGTCCGACGGAGGATGATGATGATGAAGACGACGACGGAGGAGGGGGAGGAGAATTTAATCAGACGGCAACACCCGAGAAAAAGTCTACCCTGGCACCGGGATCGGGATCAGCACGCAGCGAGCCGCTTGGTGGCATTCGAAGGCGGCAGAACAACGAACCCCCTGAGCTCAGACTAATTGATCTAGACTCGGAGATGGAAGTGAGCAAGGACCGTCTGAGTGTCAGCCGTTTCGAGCGGCTGGGTGCCGCTGACTATTACCTCGGCGTGCTCCCCGCGCAATCAGCAGCCAGCGCAGTAGCTTCCAGAGGCGCGTTGGAGACGCTTGCTGGGCTGGGAAACGACATGTGGAACGTTGCTGTCAACCCCAAGTCGATCTTCAGTTCCGGCGCCAGCATCATGAGCCGGGACAGTGGAGATGATGGCGCCTCAGAATCGCACACTGGGAGCACGGCAGGAACTCTGCGTCGAGGCATGGGCAAGAGCATGGCAGCTGCGTTGATTCATCCAAGCCTGGCGAAGCCGGGCATGAAGATATTCATACACAGTCCGTACGACTGTGTTCTCGGCTCCAAGAGAGACCTCGTCGACCATCTAGCCTGGCTCGAGGAGCACGAGCAGTATCGGCAAGCATGGGAGCTCCTGGAAGAGAATCCTGACATTATTGCCGCTGCTGCTGCTCCGGAGAAGTCTGGCATGTCCACCTCTGCTGCAACGATGGCAAAGCGACAAAGCGCCTCGGACGACTTCTATGACGGTGATTCCGCCGTAGAATCCGTTCAACAACTTGCGCATTCGTATGCGGAGACGGAGAAGCGACGCGTCGGGGAGCTCTGGATCCAGCAGCTCGTGGAGGACAAGGACTGGGAACAAGCCGGAGCAGTTTGCGGCAAAGTTCTCGCCGCTCCCGATCGATGGGAGAAATGGGTGTGGACGTTCGCAGGCGCCAAGCACCTTGATGAGATCACGCCTTACATTCCCACACAACCAACGCACCCTCCCATCTCGCCGGCCATCTACGAGGTGGTGTTGGGCCACTACATCACAACGGACAAGCCTCGCTTCAAAGAGCTGCTCGATACGTGGTCAACGGACTTTTTCGATGTCAACACCATCACGACGACGCTGGAGAATCAGCTCAAGTTCCGGGACGTGCAGGAGGACAGCGTCGAGGACGGTGAAAAGGGCAGGGACTGGTCCATCGTGCTGGAGAGTCTGGCCCGGCTCTACGAAGCCGGCGGCCGGCATCGCGACGCTCTCAAGTGCTACATCAAGCTCCATGATGCCGATTCGGTGTTTCGACTCATTCGAGATCGTCACCTGGCTGAGGCTGTCGCAGATGACATACCCGGCTTCATCAGTCTTCGGGTAACGCCTTCGATGGATCTGGATGAAATGGCTGATGCGACATCCGAGGCCATCACGCTCTTGGTCGACGAAGCTCAACATGGGCTCGTCCGGCCCAGCGTCGTCGTGGAGCAGCTGAGGGCCAAAGATCTCTACTTGTACTTGTATTTCTACCTGAAAGGTTTATGGCGCGGCCAGGGCATCAGAGAGCACCTTGCTGAAAACCTGGATCGGCTGGTCATGGAAAGCCAATCTTTGGTGGACGACTATGCCGATCTGGCAGTCCATCTTTTTGCCATGTTTGACGCCCCGCTTTTGATGACGTTTTTAAAGTCATCGACATCTTACACGATTGACAAGGTGAGTCTGGGCAGGGACAAGTCATCATGATGAAATGAGCTAATGCCATATCTTTCTTCTTCTTTTTTCCTTCTTTTCTTTCTCTCTCTGACTAGGCCGAACAAGAATGTGAGGCATATTCCTACTACGACGAGTTGATATACCTGTACTCCAAGACGGGCAAGATGCACCGGGCCCTTCGTCTCATCATTGATCGGCTGAAGAATGTGCAGAAAGCCATCGAGTTCGCGAAAGAACAAGATGACCCTGACCTGTGGAAAGACCTGCTCGACTACAGCATGGACAAGCCGAGCTTCATACGGGCTCTTCTGGAGCAAGTCGGCACGGCAATCAACCCTGTCACGCTCATCAGGCGAATCCCAGAGGGCCTCGAGATCCAGGGCCTGAGGGAGGGCCTGACTCACATGATGAAGGAGCACGAGCTGCAACATAGCATCAGCGCAGGGGTGGCCAAGGTTTTGCGAAGCGAGCTGGCCGCATCCCAAAAGGACCTGAGAGCGGGCCAGCAAAGGGGCATCAAGTTCCAGGTCGTGCTGCCGGGCAACGAGGCGCCTTTGATGACAAGCCGGAAAGGCCAGGCGGGCGGCAACGGGCCAAACAATTCGGACGAGCCGGGTCACCATGACGGAGCGCCGCAGACTGGCTGCTGCGCAGGCTGTCGCGAGGCTTTTTCGGAGGACGAGACGGAAACGATTCTCGGGTTTGCCTGCGGCCACACGTTCCATGTCAGTCACCTCATGGAGCTGGTCCACAGGGGCAGGAAAGTCGACGTCGATCCAGAGAGCGATTCTGGTTACAACGGGCGATATTCAGTCGGGCTCAAAGTCATGAGAGCTAGGCTGCTGCGCGACAAGGTTGGGCACGGCTGTCCCATTTGCAAATGATGTCTGCATTTCGCATTCTGCCCGGCGTCTGGTCCGGCCCCTTTTTCCCCCTTTCCCCCCTCTGAAAGCAGCAGAGTTTGCGCGGTGCCTCGATGCGTCATGCCGATTTGGCAAAGTTGGGTCAAACAGGGCGAGCGAAATCGGAAAACACAAGGCTGATGAGCGCAAGGTCATATACACGGACGGGGTTGATCATCATATCATGGTCATCATGGTCATCATGGTCATCATGGTCATCATGGAGAAAAAATGAAGAATTAAAAGTCGTCTCGTCTAGCTACAGACTTGTATTATGAACCGTGTCGTGTTACGATATCTCCGTCTCATGCAAAATGAAAACCTGGGGTATGTATCCTTTTTTTTTTTCTCTTTGTCGGCCGCCGTCTGCCGACACAACAAGCAGTCGAAGGAGTAGGGAGGGAAAGAAGAGGGAAAAATGAAAAGCCATGTAACAAGGACCACAAAGATTTTCCAACTTTGCTTCCTACCAGATGCACAGAACAGTGGGAGAAAAAAAAACCAAAAAGAAAAGCTGGCTGCATCCTTTTAAAAAAGCACGGCGACTGCCAGAATGACGGCGCCCCAAGCCGGTCCTGGAAAGGCCTTGATGCCCGAAGCCGCGGCGGTTGAGGCCGTCGAGACAACAGGCGGGGCAGGGGCGGTATTCTTGCCAGAAGTGGGCGGGGCGGTGATTTGACTCTCAACGGTCTTGGTTGACGTGACGGGGGCCTTGGTGCTCGAGGCGCCCGCCGACGTGGGAGCCGAGACGCCAGTCGAGGGGGAGACGGGCGGGACGGCAGCAGGGCCCGAGGTCTGGGCCGGGGGAGGAGAAGCGCCGGGCTGGGAGGAAGGCGACAGGGCCGAGGTGACGACGGAGACTTGGCATTGGGTCATGACGATGATGGAGCAGTAGTTCATGGACACGAGGACGGCGCCTGCTCAAGGGGAAGAGACGGAAACATGGAATGTCAGTATGTAACATTTCTTATTTCTCTTGGATTTTTCCCTGGCTCATGATGCTTTTTTTTCTTTTCTTTTCTTTTCTTTTCTTTTCTTTATTTTTTTTAAAAATGAAAGAAGAAAGTGACGACGTACCGTTGGCCGTGGTAGTGCCCAAAGCACCAGGAGAAAGCGTCTGGGTCGATTGCGTGTTGGCTAGCGGCCGAAATTAGCATGCCCTTGGGTTGTCGCGAAGCAGCCAATTGCCAGCGTCGGGAAGAAGAAGAATCAAGTACGTACAGTACTCGGCCAGGCCGCCGATCGCGAGAGCGCCCAAGAGGGCCAAGAAGCCGGGATTCTTGTAAGCGAGCATTTTCAATGTCGGTAAGGCGTAAAAGGGTTCGAGTTGCCGACGACCAAACGGGTATCACTTCTTTTTTTTCTTTTTCTCTTTTTTTCTCCTTTATTCTTGACTTGTTTTTTGGTCCGTTCCCTTGTTTGGTTTTATGTGCACTGCGAGGAAAGTTGACGGCGATGCTCTTTTTTTTTTTTAAATCTTTCAATATTAGCGAAAAAGGGAACAAGAGACGAATGGACCTAGGCTTGCTCTCTCTTCACAGGATCGTCTGCCAGGGCGGCCAGAGCCCCATTTAAGAAGGTGGTCAAAGGGGGGGGAGAAAGATGGAAGCCGACAGCTAGAAAGGCGACGGCGTGGAATGGGATAAAGTCTAGCAGAAGCCGGCCCAAGAATGACATGATTTGAAGCGCAAGACATGCGTCCAGGGGACGTGGAATTGAACGTGGGCATTGGGAAGAGAAAGCTCTTGCGAGCGGGTCATTTGACGTACCTCTCTCACTCTCTCTTTCTCTTTTTTTTTTTTTAAACTAAAACCACTAAGAAGAGGGGGATCGCGAAGAATCTAGAAATAGCTTGGGGAAGTGGTGAGTCAAAGGGAGGGAAAGCGATGTGTGTGTGAGGGGCGTGAAGCAAAGAAGAAGAGAAAAATCTTGCAAAGAGACTTGGATTTGCTGGTTTTTTTGTTTGTTTTAAAAAAAATAATAATAAAATAATAAAATGAGACCTTCGGAATCACTTGCCAGCCAGCTGGCAGTGACGGCTGGCAAGTGACGGCTGGCAAGTGACGGCTGGCAACAAGTTTGCTCGGCTTTCATCACTGAATCTGGCAACGATTTGGCAAAGCGGGAAGCCGCATGGTGGGAAAGTCGCGTGTCACGGCGCCCGGCTGCTGAGACAAACGGCGAGGGAGAACAAAAGGACAGGGAAAAAAAAATGTCTCACTTCTTTGCCGATTGGCGGCATTCAATCTTCAATAGCCCTCTCCCGATGTCACAGGCGAGGGGAATTCTACAGGGCACATAGTATCTCGTCTGTGCCAGCGTGCAAGTGAGAAGAATTCTTCACCTTATCTCGCCTCGCAGACACTATTGGCTTGCCATGTGCTGCGACACCAAAAGACGCGCAACTTGTTGGAATTGTACGAGAGTAATGGTGGTGATTGCCATTGCTGCGAGAAATTTATGTGTGATTCTCAAAGCGTCGGCGTTTGTCGTCGACAAAAAGAAAGAAAAAAACAAGAAAAAAAATTGAATCGTTTCGTTTCCCCCGATCCAGCGCATCTAACCGACTCTCATTTTTATCCTTATCCGATGCCGTGCTTTCAGGCATTAGGCATTAGGCATTCGGCATTTCGCCTTGGTTATGAGTTCATCGCATCAGGACCTTGTACGGACTGCAGCCCACGGTTTCACAATTGTTGCGCAACACGCACGCTGCTTGAATCGGGGCGGGCCTGCAGGGCTGTGAGAGCTCAAAGACAAGAAGAATTCATCAGATCTCCCAGCACCCGCTCTGTGCGGACTGACAACACTCTTTCTTTATTTCCTTCTGTCTTGTTCCAACACATACCCCTTTGGGCTTAATCTTGTTGTCATCACTTGATGTTAGAGTATGCGCTCATCTTCATTCGCCGAGGCCCTGCGCGAAGAGAATTGTCGGGTGGGCGGCGAGAGACTTTTCATACAAGCCTGCATTGAACAACACTTGTTTGCTCTCTCTTGTCGAGCCACTAGTAAAAACCTCTGCTCATTTCGCCACACCTTGCCTACATCAAGAAGCCTGAGCATCTCACACAACGACGTGTTTCGAAAAGGTCTGGTCAAATGTCAAAATAAAAGGGGCATGCAGCGGTCCAACATCCACATCCGTCACCTCATAGTCAAATGAAGTGAATGTGAGGCTCGATGGCCAAAATGTTCCTCTTTCTGAAAGCTGGCTCCGCCCGCGGATCGTCCAGCGTGGTGAGTTGATCTGTGAACGGCTGGCTGTGGGGGATATGCAACATATTTTCCAGCGGCGGCACCTTTTTCGTCCACGGCGGTTCGCTCTCGAGAACCTTTGGCGTCGCAGCCCATCGCAGCTGCTCCTCCAGGGACAAGATGGAGTGTGGCTCGGCGCGACGCGGGCCTTGCCCGTTTCGTTCGTTGAAGCTCTCCACGATCAGGGCGGGAATGCAGGCAAGCACGGCGTAACGCTCGCTGTCGCCCTGCTCCCCTGCATCAGGGATGCTGGAAACGGGCCACCGAGCCCACCAGAACATCTCGAGCTCGTTGCGCAAGTGAATGACGTCGTCCACCATGAACCACTCGTACAGTCGGTACAACCCGTACAGTGGCGAGTCCTCGAAAATGCCCTCTGGGGCGCGATATCTGCGCTGGTCCATGCGAGCTTTGTAGTATTCCCGGCGATGCAGAATTTCCTTTGGGCTCAGTGGCGGCCAAAGGGGGAAACAACCAGTCGTCTTCTGCTGTGGCAGCATCAGCTGCGGGCAAGGGCTTCGGTCTACGAAGACACTCCCACCATTGCTTGACGACAGTGAAGCAGCTCATCTGAAGGGCAATACTTCTCGAAATGAGGAGGAAGAAGTTGTGGCAAGACAGCCATGAAAGAAAGCACGGAAGGCGGCCAAGGGTTGCTGCTCACTAACAACGAGCCATTAAGCGTTTCGATGTCTCAGCGCAGTGGAAGTGGGGCCCCTGCAGCCTATGGACGCGTGCATTATGTGCTTAGTAAATCCTTCCTTCCTTTGACTGCTCAAATGATCGTTTGGGGGCTTATCTCTCCGATGGTTTTCAATCTCCCTTCAAACCATATCTCTCGTCCATATTATCTCATGTAGGCCTCACAACTTCCAACGCTTTGAACATCGCTTGTACCGTCCAGGAGTCGCCAAATCACTTGAAGCGTGCTGTTGCTTCTTTTGGAGGACTCGTTTGCTTAGAGGACCATCAACCGGCAGTGCGCTCGATGGTGGTCTTTCAACGGGACCAACAGGGTGTTCAGCTTCAACAAACAGAGCTTGTATCAAGACGGCTTGGGACTCTCACCATGACCAGCCTCTCCACAGTTTATTGTCTCGTCAACACCCTGAACGCCGGCTATATTGCTACGATGATTGGTTCTCCAAGATTTGAATCACCACGTCCTCCCACCACAGCAGCGTTGACGAGGTGTGTACGACTGCCTTGGTGATGGCCAAGTCTAACACCAAAACGACTCATCGTCGCCGAATAAAGACATTGCCAGGCCAAGCAAACGATGGATCCCCACCTTGTCCTTTTCAGCAGGACGTTCTTGTACCAGCCATCTACTTGGTCAAAGTGAAGCCATTCTTGCCCCCTCCCAGCGTGGATATGACCGCATACAACAAGTTTGGGCCTTGCCCTCCAGATTTCAGCGAGCAGCTTTTCACATCCTTTGCCCATATCATCTAAATAACCTCTGGGCGGCCCATGCATCAGCATGATGTCTATATCCGCCGGTGCCGCGCCCATGGGGCTTGGGCTATCTTCTCTCTCGTATTGGAATGCCCAACTCCCACATCTGGGCGTCCATGGGCTACCGAACATTCGAACTGTTCGGTGCTTCTCCTTAATGTCAAGTTCCAATAATGCACGGTCAAGGTATTTTACGTCCCCCCATTCCAGATCGCTTCTGCGCTGACCAGGCCAACGGTCCAACTCCCGGTCGGGGTGGGTCGCGACAAAGACGGGGTCGAGGAGCAAGTCATGATTGCCTGCAATTACCATCTTGTGCGAATGCGGCTGTGCGGCAAGCCATGATATCTGTGACTGGATTTCTGCAAAGGTTCCGAAGCGCGACAAATCTCCGGCATGTACAAGGATGTCGCCTGGGGGGAGAGACGAATGGAAGGAGTTGTGAGTGTCCGAGATGCACACCACCATGAGGGAGTTGGTGCTCGCACCGGCGGTTGAAGCTGCTCGCTGATTTGCCCCATCAAGACGCCGCGTCGCGCGGTGAAGCCTGGTAGCGAGACGCTCGGACAAACTCTGTGGTTCCGGAGGACGCACGAACGGCCTGCTGATCGACTGGGTTCGCATTTCGTGATCGCCATCGTGACCACGTGGTCGGGTCACTCCAGCAGTCGGAACTGCGTGATTTTGCGACCCTAAGAAGAGAGTCAGTCATTTGGCAGCGCCTACGGTGAATGATATGTCCTCTAGCTGGCTTGCCGGGTCCCTTAGCGGGCGTCCAACCCTGCCGGCGCCAAAAAGGGGCACAGCCGGCCGGCGTTTTATGATGATTTCATTGGTCACTGCTCCGTGTTCATCGCGACAATCCTTGCCGGCGCCTGACCGGGCGCTTCTGCCACGTGCTAACCGCGTGAAAGAGCCAGCAAGAGACGAATGGAAGGACACCACCATGAGGGAGTCGGTGCTTGCACCGGCGAGTTAACTTTATAGCTTTACAGGATATATAAAAAGCCTTTCTTATTAACCAAGTTCGCATTTTATAATTACTATTATAACCATGTGGTCGGGTCACTCATGCAGTAGGAACTATGTGATTTTACAAGCCTAAGAATAGGCCTAGGGCCCGGCACATCACCGGGGCGTTGCGTGCCTGCACTCACTATAGCCCGTTGGGCTGCACCGTCACAAGCAATTACTATAGGATTAGCTATCGCGATGCCATAGAGAGACGAGTGTTGGTTAGCTTAAAGTCTAATCTCACGCTGAGGAGGCTTCTTAATGGGTGTTTAAAAACAGTCAGAAGCCTGCTCAGTTTGAGTCGTTTGCTTCTAAAAACAGAAGAGATGTCATTGATTTTCTCTCTTTAATACCATCTGTGCTAATTCCTACATATTTTCACACTTCTTTGACCTTGACTAGCACGCGTTCAAGGCCTCCATGTGTTTCAGATCGACGGATGATGACGCCGAACTTGCGCCACGACGCCAGAGACCAGCCACCAGACGGCGAGACGTCCCTTTGCAGCCCATCAACATCAGCGGACAAGTTCCTGCACAAGAACGGGACGCGGGGTGATTATGGAGGGAATTTGTCCAACACGAGGTCACGAGCCAGACTCTTCTGACGGCTCTCGACAATGCCGCGCAGGTTTTACATCAAGGTGGTGAGAATATGGTTATGGGATGTCGGTTTTTTTTGTCCATTACTACCTGAGCCGCACCTTGGCAATCTTCGTCGCGCTGGACGAGCCGCGGTAGAGAGAAGCCCTGTTCCGTTGAGCCAAGATTGCCAGAATGCCCGGTGTGGTTGAGAATGTCAGCAACCTCGTCAAGGAGGCTATCGCTCAGAACGCCGTCATATTTGACGCTCCAGGACTCAAGGTAGTTACTGCTCCCTGGAACTACTCTTTCATCAAGAAGGTCAGCCGTATTACACAGGGAACTGGTCGCCCTTATGACGCCTCCGACGCTGTGGCATATCTCTTTGAGTTTATCAAGGCGAGTACAAGGTGACCTTCAATCCGGAACAGTTCTTTATGTGAGATGACAAATTAAAAAACCTGTTCGTGACGCGACATTGATTGCTTTGCCGTCCATTCGCCTACCCCGTGAGTCCTGAGCGCAGTCCAGCGCATAATGGGGGCAATTGCGCCCTGGAATTCACTACCTACCATGACTTGTTGTGCTGCGTCATTACTATACGCCAAAAACAGTGTAATTCAAAATAGGAGATGCAATCAAAAGGAAGACCGGGTGATAAAGAGAATTAGCGAAAAAAAAAAATCCCCCATCAAAACTACATCAGTAGATGAATGAGTGGGCAAAAAGAATGGACGAACAGGGAATCGAACCCTGGACCACTCCCATGCTAAGGGAGTATTATACCACTAAACCATTCGCCCGGACCGTTACATTGCATTGATTTATTGCTGTTCATGAAGGTAAACATCTTTTGAGATGCCGTATAATTCAACGGCGCGTAATTTGGCACCCCGGATGCTGAATAGGGTGGGTGACGGGCTTCGAGGACGGTAAGTAGACTGAGCTTCACGCCAGAACGCTTTTTCGAAATCTTTGCCTCGTCAAGTCGGTCTGAAAGAGTGGAACAGGAAACGGAAAAGAGAAACCAAGATTTGTGACAACATTAGGCTGCTCTCCCCTCAACTGACTCTGCGTCGTCGAGCAAAGCCAGTCGTGGTCGCTCATCACTTCACCGCGCCGGCCAGCACAGTCATGACTCCGCAGTAAATCCCCAGATACACGAGATATTCCATCTTTCGCCGTCTCATCTCTGGCGCCAGCGCCATTCGCTCAACAACAATACCGCCCCCCAGCGCAATCAGGGGAATGACGGCCACTCGACCGGCAAAACTTGGAATCAAGAAAAAAGAAGATGATGGGCACAAACACGATGCACGCACTGAAGAGGCCCCATCGCACGAGCGAGTCATCTCCGGCACCCCCAAGCACGACTTGCTCCGCGCGAGCCGACGGCAAAACGCTATTGTCGCCAGCCTCTTTGTCCTGAAAAAATGGGGGAAATTGATGCTCTTCCGCTGCCTTTGGCATTGGCGTGGGGCCATCTGCTGCCGTGTTGCTGCCGTTGAGGGACTGATTCTGCATGCCCAATGAGATCAAGTCATTTGCGGCCTCGAGAAATCGAGTCTCCTCGGGAGCAATCAATCTGCTGGTGGAGAGGTAGCTTTGGTATGCGTGAAGCTCACGCCACGTTGGTGCTGGCAAGTCATGCAGCTTGCGAAAGGACGCGAGGACTTGGTCTGTTGAGCTGAAAGTCAGCAGATGACTTACCAATGACAAGAAAGCCCGGAGCAGCCAGACTTACTGTATTGAGTTAGCTTGTAGCCGATGAGGCTCAGGATTTTCGTTTTCTGTTCGCTCAGGTTGTCGTTGACCCTCCGGTCGCGTCGACGCGAAGCGGGCATGATGCCGCCAGCGAAGCTCCTCTTCATGGTGTCCCTGGATTCCAGTTCAAGAAGCTGACGTTGCAAATCAGCAATCTCATCCTGCATATACAGAAGCAGGCGATGATTCAAGGCGTCGAAACGGCGATATATTGGTGTGACGGGCTGCCCACCAATCTCACCAGACAATTTCGCCGCCAAAAGCTGATAGCCGCTGGGAACCACGTTGTCGACGCATGCGGTATGGTCGGAATACAGAGATGTGCGGTACGCCGCTGAGCGACCATCCATCGGGGAGGAGACACCGACATTGGAGGAAGGAGCAGAGGGGATTTGAGGGTTCCATGACGAATTTGAAGCCCCGTTGGGATAAACACCATGGACCTGGCTGTCGTGCGGTCTCGATGGATAATTGGTACACTGAGCTGCCATGGGCTGATGGAAACCCCTGCCATCTTGTGATTGATTGTTTCCATTCTGGCCAGCGAACATCTCGGCCTGGCCACCAAATGGAGTCTGATTATGCGCAGATATGCCATCATGAGCTGGCAGGACATACTCTTGTCTGCTTCGTCGAGACGTGGGGTTACTTGAGTTGGAAGCTGAAGGCAGATATTTGACCGGTGATTGGGACACCAGGTAGTCCATGACACTTGGTCGACGCCTCGGCACCTGAGTCTGATACTGGGCATCCTGCTGAATAGGTGCAGTTGACTGAACAGGTCCGTTTGGTATTTCGACCTGAGGGCGCTTCAAGTCTGCCGCGTTTCCTGGGCCATCTGTCTCTGGCGGTACTGTTCTGGGATATCTGTTGGGTGTGGGCAGCTGATGACGAGCATCCTCCTTGCCAAGGGGCGTAACGGTACGGAACCAAGACGGCGATGTCGAGTCAGGATTTTTATGAGTGTCCTCTTCATCCCAATAGGCGTCTAGAGCCGCTTGCTCTTGGGTCGGTATATGAGGTGAGGGACGCGGGGCGGAGGAAAAAATGGGCAAAATATCGTAGCGATCACATGCTATGTATTCCTCCCATGGGAAAGCTCCAGCGTCGCCTCGATTTTGTGCAGGGCTGTCTTTGTGCTCTTGCCCTTGCTCGTGTTCTGGGGTGAGAGATGTGCCCAGGCCGTTTTGGATGGGATTGAGATTGGCACCAGCAAACGGGTGCACGACGCGCATGCCTTCCATCTCAGAATCATTCATTTTTGGGGTATGGGAAGGTGATAAAGTTATTAATAAAGCCAAGGATCGCCGCAAAATTTAAAGAAGCAAGAAAGGTTTATGAGTGGAGAGCATGGAGGATTGTAGAAATGATGAATGCTACTTCAACAGACCATCCCAGGATAAGCGCTCTCGGCACTCTGAAATCATCGCTCTGTCTGAGCTGAACAGGAACAAAGTCAGCAGAACAGGAACAGCGTCAGCAGAACAGGAGTACACGAGCAACCCGGCACGGATTTGGCGGTGGCCAAGGTGAGATTGTGTGAACTGATGCAAGACAAACATCGAGCAGCCTGGCCGGTGGGCTTGGCCGTACAGGGTTGCAGGGTGGCCGCGGCGGCTTCGAGATGTGATGTCCATCTCGCCAACAATGCATTACATGATACGACATTTTGAATGATTTTTCACCCTTGACTTTCACCCTTGACTTTTTTTTTTGTCTCAGTCGCTGTCGTGCTGCACGAGGCAGGCATAATCTGCACTGAGCATTGAAGTCATTGGATGGCTGAAAAACAATGCTGCTTGTTCCAGCTCTCGGATGATCTAAAGGTACCCAACGATGTCCGACATCCTACGAAGCAGACTGAGAGGCAAATCGGACTGAAGTTGATGCTGCTGCTGCTACTGCTGCTGCTACTGCTGCTGCTGGAGCCTCCGTTAATCGTGTGGGTGTTGCTGACTGAGAGGAGTGTGAGGCGAGGGTGGTGGCCGAGATGCAAAGATCATGCACCATGGTCTGTTTCGACATTATGCAGCTGAACAACAAAGTGACGATCAATTGCGGCGCTTCGATTGGTGGTGAGCGAGCGGTTTGTGACGAAAAGACGGCCAAAGATGATTTCTGGGCCCCACTCAAGCCGCACCAGCCACCACCACAGCCACCACCACAGCCACCACCACCACCACCACAGCTCAACCGTTCCGCAACCCCATCGTCGTTTTGGCTTCAAAGAACGGGGGATGCGTCCTCTCAACTGCGTCAAAATACCGTCCAAATTTTCTTGACTTGGGCAGAAGAGCAGTCATAGATCGATAGATCATGATGAGTGACAATGAGCCGAGTACAAATACCGCAGATGATTACATATCTTCTCGATGGGAGACTTCCCCAAAGAGGTTGTTGCCTGATGGCTTCCAGCAGTCGCCATTTCCTGAGGCGTCACGGTGACATGTTGTCGCTGCCCATTTCACGCGCGGCGTCTGCGGGCATGGCCACCGTGACAGCTCCTCAGGCAGCGACTGTTCCCTTTCGGAAGAAAATGAAGGACGACGCAAAGCTCGCCAAAAGGAAAGGCACCAGGCCGACCAAGGGCGACTCACAGATTGTCGATGGCTGGGAGCTGACCGTCGGCATTGAGATACATGCGCAGCTCAACGCGTCTCGCAAACTCTTCTCTCCTGCAACCACGTCGGTCAATGATGAGCCAAACAGCCATGTCGCCTTGTTTGACGTGTCAATGCCCGGTAGTCAGCCCTTGTTCCAGAAGGAGACTGTGATCCCGGCGCTTCGCGCTGCCTTGGCCCTCAATTGCAATGTCCAGCAAGTGAGTCGCTTCGACAGGAAACACTACTTCTGGTGGGACCAGCCTTGCGGATACCAAATAACACAATACTACGAACCCTTTGCCAAGAATGGCCACATCACATTGTCGTCACGGGATGGCATCGCTGCCGAGGATGGTGAAAGCATTACAGTCGGCATCAAGCAAATGCAGCTTGAGCAGGACACGGCCAAGACGCTAACACAGACCGGACATGTGCAGTGGCTCGACTTCAACCGAGTGGGAGTTCCGCTCGTTGAAATCATCACGGAGCCTGACATACACCATCCCCGAACAGCTGCCGCCTTGGTTCGCAAAATCCAAATGCTCCTCAAGGCTGTCGATGCGTGCGTTTGGGGAATGGAAATGGGCGGCCTACGAGCGGATGTGAATGTCTCTGTCCGCAGACTCGACAGTCCGTCTCGTGGACTAGGCACGAGGACAGAAATCAAGAATCTGAGCACCATCAGAGCAGTTGAGGATGCCATTATTGCCGAGAGAGACCGGCAAATCCGAGAGCTCGAGGCTGGCGGGGCTATCGCGGGCGAAACGCGAGGATGGTCGCTGGGCTCCGTTGAGACGCGCCGGCTGCGCGGGAAGGAGGGCGAGGTGGACTATCGCTACATGCCGGACCCCGATCTTGCGCCGCTGGTTATCGGAGATGATCTGGTTCACCATCTTCAAAGTTCACTGGCCGTCCTGCCGGATGCAGAACTTGACTTTCTGATGAATGATTGCGGCCTCACATCCAAAGATGCTCTATCACTCATCAACCTGGATAACGGAGCTCGAGTGCAGTACTTTTACAACGTTTTGAACGAGATGGACAACAAAGTTCGTGGTGAAGTCGGAGTCCAGAATGCTGCCTCGGAGCGGGGGGTCAAGAACTATAAGATGCTTGCTGCCAACTGGATCATGCACGAGTTAGGTCGCCTGACGACGTCGAAAGCCGGCCCGACTGCCGTGTCAGAGCTCACGTTCACACCCGACGGCGAATGTGTACAGGTCACTGTGCGAAGTCTATCCCAGCTTCTCTATCATCTCTGTCGCAAGCAAATCACGGGCAAAGTAGCCAAAGAGCTTCTTCTCTCCATTTTCTTGGACGAGCTTCAGGGCGGCGTGCAGGAGGCCATTGAAGCAAATGACTTGTGGTTTCGAGAAATATCGCAGGACGAGTACGACCGACTGGCTGAAGAGGCCATGGAAGGCGAAGACAAGCTTTTGCAGGAGTTTGTGAGTTACAACAAGTTTCCGCAGGGCAAGCTCATGTATCTTGTCGGCAAGATGATGAGGCTGGGCCCTGCAGAGCGCATCGATCCGGCCACCGCCGAGGCAATTATGAGACGGCGTGTGGAAGCTTTCCGGGATTAAGAGAAGGGATTCAAGCGTCTTGTACAGTAGTTGTGGGCACAGCTAGAAAGAGAATAGTATTTTGGGGGGGAAGTGGGCGGAGTGAAGACAAAAAAAGGAAGAAGAGAAGAATATGCAAGAGAAGAGAAGAGAGAAGATTTTTTCTTCTTCCGTTGGTAGAGAGAGGGAGAGGTCAAGTCTGCGTCCGTCTACCATCCAACAGGCACCTCTTGATTTGCGTAAACAAAGTCAGCCTTGAAACCGGTCCGTTATTGATGTCGTCTTGTTCATGCGACTGCATGCGACTGCGACTGCACTTGAGGCTTAGCCCCACCTTTGTTGGCCATAAAACTTGACAATTTCCGATGGTTGCGCGGGGCACAAATAATTTATTATGAGTCAACCGCAGCGGCAAAAAGAATCAGCAGCAGCAAACCTTTCGCGACGTAGATAGGTCGAAACATCATGTCGGCTCCTCCCGACAGCGCTGCTGGGGATCTGCCCACCCAGATCCTTCATGCCCTCGACAAGAAATCGCCGCTCCTATCTTCCGAAGCCTTTCCCACGACGCCCTCGACCGAGATCAAAGGTGCCCTCGACAGACTGGCGTCTCGTGACATGGTCAAATATGAGACCATCGACCGCGAAGAAGCTCTTCTGGAACCAGAGGGCGAGCTCATCGCTGCCAATGGCAGTCATGAGGCTCGCGTCTTTGAGGCCTTGCGCGCCGCTGTGGAGGGACTCAGCATTCAAGAACTCGAAAAGGCGATTGGTGACAAGGGCGTGGTCAAGATCGGCCAAGGACGTGCATTTCGGGAGAAATGGATCTCCAAAACCCAGGGTACGTACTTTCTTTGCTAGACTGATCTGACGCTGGACCGGGCCCAAAGAACACCAGGTGGCTAAAGAAGTTTTGTAACGTAGATGGAAAGTTCAAGGCCGCCGTAAGTACAGAGCTCACTGTTGGCCAATCGGTTGAGATGAAGAGAATTGTCGTCATCAGACAGCTAAGATGACGGCCCCCATGAAACGTTTCCAGAAAGACTCGATCCAAGATACAACCAAAGAACAGATGCAGACCATCCAATCCACACGGACGTACCCTGATGCCAAGATGTTGGCCGACCTGAAGAAGCGCAAGCTCGTACGAACGCAAAAGATCATCAGCTTCACCATCAAAAAGGCCGACAAATTTGCTCTCAAAATACCAGAGGTGGCCACCGACTTGACCGCCGACATGATTGCCAGCGGTGCATGGAAGACTGCCACGTTCAAGGGATACAATTTCCAGGCTCTGGGCGCTGACCAGCAGTCTGGCGCATTACATCCCCTGAACAAGGTTCGATCTGAGCTGAGGCAAATCTTCTTCGAGATGGGCTTCCAAGAGATGCCGACAGACAAGTATGTATGGATTCATGGCCCTTGGTAGCATGTCATGGAGCTGAGCTAATGGAGGAGCCGTGACAAGATTTGTCGAGTCTGGTTTTTGGAATTTCGATGCGCTATTTGTGCCGCAGCAACATCCTGCTCGCGATATGCAGGATACTGTGCGTGCTTTTTTTTTCTTCCTTCTCCCTCCTTGTTTTCTCTTTAGAATGGCCAGCTGGCGAGGCTCGATCGAGGCTGCAGGCGAACACTGACTTTGCTACTAGTTCTACGTCTCAGACCCAAAAGAGGCAGAATTTCCCAGAGGCGAAGGCGCAGACGACAAGGCCGACTACCAAACATACTGGAACAACGTCAAAGATGTACATCAGGTACGATGCTCCTCCTCGAAGCGTCATTCACAACTGTTTGATACTGACGGGAGGTGCTAGGATGGCAAATACGGTTCAATAGGGTATCGATATCCATGGTCAGGGGATGAGTCCCGGAAACTCGTTCTCCGAACGCATACGACAGCCATCAGTGCCAACATGCTATACAAGCTAGCGCAGCAAAAGGGACCTGATGGTCGCCCACCTCCGGCGCGGTACTTTTCCATCGATCGCGTGTTTCGTAACGAGACCGTCGACGCCACCCACTTGGCTGAATTTCATCAGGTCGAAGGTGTCATTGCCGACTATGATTTGACTCTGGGTGGCTTGATGGAGGTAATGATTGCACGAGAATCTCGGAAGCAGGGGTTGCGGCTTATAGAGACTAACATGGATTGTGCAGTTTATGGACATATTCTTTGGCAAGATGGGCATCACGGACCTCAAGTACAAGTGTGCTTACAATCCATGTGGGTAACCGGCGGCCCTTGATGTCGCGGATGATCAAGATGGCTGACGCTCGCCCGAACCAGATACCGAGCCTAGCATGGAGATTTTCTCGTATCGTACGTCTTGTCATTCCTGCTTTCCCCCCCCTCTTTGGCGTTTTAAAACCGTGGACTGACCGACCGACGGCAGACAAGGGACTCGGGAAGCTGGTGGAAATCGGCAACAGCGGCATGTTCCGTGCCGAAATGCTGGAATCCATGGGTTTGCCGTAAGACAAAGCCGACTTGCCAAGTACCTGCAGACTTAATGATACTGACCCCATCATGTGCTTGATAGTAAGGACATGCGAGTGTTTGGTTGGGGCCTTTCGCTCGAACGTCCCACCATGATCAAGTACGGCATTTCAAACATTCGCGAGTTGCTAGGTCACAAGGTCGACCTGAACTTCATGCGCAATAGCCCTGCGGTGCGGTTGGACAAAGAGTGAAGGGCAGCACGAGGAGGCCAGGAGAGGTGGTTCAGTAGGTAAGGGCCGAGTTTCCGTCTCGGCTGGGCGTTCATGAAAGGTAGAGGATGGGTGAGGCCATGGCGATAGACGAGACAAGAACTTTTCTTTTAAACACACAAAACGCAAGAGGTCAAAGCTAGCACAAATAACAAGTCTGATGCGGAGCAAGCATGATTTGCATCACCACGAGAGAGCCGGCGATTTTTTAAAAAAAAAAAAAAAAAAAAAAAAAAGGAAAGAAAAAGGAAAGAAAGGAATTCGCTCGTATAGTGTGTATGTATCTTGTTTGGAATGCAGGCCTATCCGATCATGCCATCATTCGAGCACGGGAGACGAGAAGCGCTGTCCAAAGTGAAGCTTGAATCTTGACGGGACTTTTTCTAAGTACGCCGGGCGAAATGAAAACAAACCTGCTTCCTCCGTCACCTTCCGTTCCGTCTGGCCCGATGATTTTTTTGGCCAGGAGGTTTTGTACGTAATTCCTCCCCCCCCTTGGCACGCTTTGCCAAGAATGCTCAAGATCTCGATTTGCGCTCTTTGCCACTCCGCTGAGCCGAGACAACAAATAAAATAGCCATGCACGTGTTTTGTATGTACCCTGGTACCTTGCCTACTTTAGGAGCCCTGCCAGCGCTCTGCCGTCATTTACCTTGTAGAAATGCGATGCAAGAATCGCCGCCGTTGGGTGGTCATGACATCATACCTATGTATGTAGGCATGTACTTACGTACAAGTACACTATGTGCCGCGTTACCTCAACGACACGAGGACACATTCTTTTTTCCCTTCTTCCCTTTTCTTCTCTCTCTCTCCAAAAGACATCACACAGACATTATTCTTCACAATCAGTCTTCTGGATATAGCTTTTTTCTTCGCACGCAAATTCATCACGTAAAACCATAATTCAACAATTCGTGCTTCCCCGCTGCCAAAACAATGTCTTTTCTCTCAGAACGTGTTCTGCGCGCAGCGTTGCCCGTCTGCCGCAACGTCACTTTCCAGGCCCCGCGGGCGTTTGGCACGTCGTCCGCTTTGAGAAAGTCGCCTACGGAGTCGGTCAAGGATGGGTTGAAGACGGTGGACAGGACCGTTACGGATAATGTTGTTCTTCCTGGCCTCGAGGCAGCTGGTACGTTTTGAAGATGAAAATGGAGGAGGAATGGAAGGAAAGGGATCGAGAGCGAAAGAGATGTGTTGCGTCTTGTGTTTACTTGGATTTTCTTTTTTTGTTGACTAACAACGTTCTTTAGCGACTGCCGGTAGCAAAGTCAAGCAGGGCGCCGAGACTGTAGCCAAGGGAAATAAGGGCCAGGTCGACAACTTGAAGGGCCAGGCTCAGGGAAAGGCGGAGGAATTCAAGGGCAAGGCAAAGGGTGCGGCGGCCGAGGCGGAAGGCAAGGCCAAGAGCGCGGCAGAAGACGTCAAGCGTAAATTGTGATGGACTGAGGCTCTCGGACAGGTGCAAGGATTGGCAGAGGCATGGATATACTTATTTCTCTTGGTCTTCCTACAAAGAATGCGACAATATGATTAGGTGTTGGAAGTAGAGAGTCAACAATGCTTTTCATTGATAGCAAGGCAAAGGTGATACAAGGGCAACATCCTTGTTTACCGCACCACTATTATTGTCTGATCAGAGCCGCAAACACTCCGGATGGGTCGACGAGATTTGTGTGAGTGAACTTCAATTGCCGTCTGACTCTCACGACAAATCGGCAACTTCTCAACCAGCTAGCTGTTGTTCCTAGACATGCTGTTGCGTCTTTTTCATCTTGGAGAACTCACCCAGCGGAAATTCCACCCACGTCGTCGCCTTGGTCATGAGACCCGCGCTGCCGGCGTAAAAGGCAGAAAAGGCGCAGAGAACGGCAAAGACGCCGCCGGCGCGATTCACCCTCCTCGCGGCCGTGAGATGGGTCGTCGACACGAATTGGGCCACGGCCAGGAAGAGAAAGGCCAGGACGAGCAGGCCCAAGACGGTGAGGATGGCCACGTTGGTCCGCAGCGCGGCCACGAAGAAGATGAGCGTCAGGAAGCACCACAGGATGAGGAAGATGCCCAGGGCGAAGCTGTAGGCGCGTTCGTCGCCAGCGTAGGCGTCCTTGATGCCGATGGGGGGATAGAGAAACATGGCAAAGGCGAGCCAGAATGCGCCGTAGGAGCAGTGCACCGTGGTCCCAAACGTGTTGCCCGCGCGGAACTGCATGATGCCGGCGATGAATTGAGCCGTGCCGCCGAAGAAGACGGCCAGTCCAAAGACGGCCTGGTCGGGGCCGACGTTGCCCAAGGGGTCAGAATTGGGTAGGCTGTTTGTTACTCTTGTTAGTTGCTTGTATCTTGACAAGACGTTGTCGGTGGAAGAAAGAGCTAGCCGCAGTAGCAAATTCGTGAAGATGAAAAGGAGATGCGAGACAAATAAAGACAGAGAAAAGGCTATGAGAGCGAAGGATGAAAATCAACCAAGTAAAAATGAATAAATGAATGAAAAATAAAAAGGTAGATAAAGAGAAAGAGAGAGAAAAAGAGAGAGAAAAAGAGAGAGAAAAAGAGAGAGAAAAAGAGAGAGAAAAAGAGAGAGAAAAAGAGAGAGAAAAAGAGAGAGAAAAAGAGAGAGAGAGAGATCTTTACGAGAGAGAGAGATCTTTACGTACCCGGCGCCGCATTGGTACAGGCCCAGGACAAATGTCGTCAAGGCAAAACTAATGAGTCCCAGCGGCCCAGGATTGGCTATCTTGAACAGCTCATCGGGGACCTGCGAGACGGTGGATTGATGCGGCCTGGGCACGATTCCTCCCATGCTGGTGTTTGGCGCCGAGCCATTGATCGGCTCATACTGCCGCTCGCCCTCCTCTTTGGAACGTTGATGCTGACCATTGGTCTGATGGCCGTTTCCATTGCTTGAAGACATGGCTCTTTGTGGCTCCACTCGCGGACAATCAATTCAGTTCCAATTTGATGAGGAGCCAAGAATTGCAACCGCTTTTCCTTGTTGCCGTGTTTCTCACTTTCTTCGTCCCCGAGCTTCTTTATAGTAGCAGCTTGAGCACCTTCTCCCCCGCCCCAAGCTAAAAGAACCGAGAAGCTTCATTTCTTTTCTCCACCAAAATACCCATCTTGCCGAGCTTTCCCCCGCTCTCCTCGGATCGAATAGTTCCAAGCCATCGGCCAAGTGATCTGCCTCGTCTGCGGGGTTTTACTCGCCAGAGAGGAGAAGAAGAAGAAGAAGAAGAAGAAGAAGAAGGGGAGAAAAAAGAAGAAAAAAAGAAACTAAAACACCACAATAGCGAGAAAGGAAGGAGTGGTTCGCTGGGCCAAGACGCGGGGGCTGAGTAGCTGCGATTACGGTGGCGCCAAAGAAAACAAGCCGAGGACGACTCTGAGGTTGCAACGTGGTCGCCACGCCGCGGCCGAGAAGCACCTGACTGGGTGAGGACCAGTCTCATGGCAACCCATGATCGGATGAAAGGGGCTGATCTTGGAGCCTGAAGGGGGGGTCGAAGGTCGGGGACGAGAGTTTCGGCAAAGGAAGGAGCCGATCTGCAGGAGCTTGCTTCGAGGTGGTGTAATGAAAAAACGGGCGATGAGTAATAGATTGGATCGCGGGGAAGCTGGTTTATTAGTAAACACATGTCATGTGTGTCCTTGAACCTTTTTTTTTCGGGGCGGGAGAATGGAATTCTTGGATGAAATTGTCGATAATGTGTTCCAGGTAATTCCGAGTTTTCTTTACGTGGTGAGCCCCTTTCTAAAAAAAAAACAAAAAAACAAAAAAAAACAAAAAAAAACTCGGAATTACCTCCGAGATACTGCCAATGCCAAGAGACAAGAAATCATGGGTGGCTGGCTGGCTGAATGGGAGCAGATCCGGTGCGATCGAATCACAATGTAGGAGGCTTGGTTGCCTTTCTATCAAAGAAGCAAGTGAGGAAGCTTGGGACTCGCGTAGGTAGTCAAATGACGAAGAATTGTTCAATTTCTCCCACCAACCAAACAACAAAACCGGCAAGATGCATCTCCCAGCGTACCTTCCTGGCCTGTCTTCAAGATTCAAGGGCTTGCTCCACTTCCCCAGGCTGCCCCATTATACACCCCACACCACACCACCCACCCACTCGATGGCGACGGGGCGAATGACCCCACCCCATCCCGCTTACGCGATGAACCTCAACTTCCTCAATCCTCCTCTTCCACTCTCAACCCTGCCTGCCGGCGTCCCAATCTGGTAGCCAGCAAGCTGCCGAGACATGTGAAAGTCAACGCTCGTCCGCTGACACAGGCTCATCAAACTTGTACTACACACGCCATCAGAAAAGCATGCTTCTCATCAAAAGCTCACCGGCCATCTGCACCTGCTGCCTCCCCTGCCCATCGCCAACAACAACCACCTTGTTCACACGCCTATACTCGACCGCCACGCACGCCGATACGCCCCGCTGGCCCAAGTCTCCCCATCCGACGCCGTACCAAGTCCTCGACATCCAACGCGGCGATGCCTACTCGAAGCGCCGCTTCTACCAGCTCGTGAAGCTCTATCATCCCGATGTCGCCGACTCATCCACCACGACGCTTCCGACCGCCACACGCCTCGAGCGATATCGTCTCGTGGTGGCCGCTCACGACCTGCTCAGCGACCCGAATAAACGCTCTCTATACGACCATCATGGAATAGGCTGGATAGACAGTCCAACTTCTTCGTCGTCGTCGTCGTCGTCGTCGTCGACGGCCATGAGGGCTGCGGACCGCGCATGGCGTCACCAGCCGGGCAACGCCTCGTGCAACGCAACGTGGGAGGACTGGGAGCGCTGGCGAGCCCGCGATAAGCCCAGCGAACCAATGTACATGAGCAACGGCACCTTTGCTGCCCTGGTGGTGTGCATGTGCATGATGGGCGCGCTGGCTCAGATGACGCGCGCCGAGGCCGCCGGCGAACAGTACGTTGATTTTGTGCAGCAGAAGGATTGGGCGATTGGCCAGAAGATGCGCGAGGACACGCTCGCGGCGTCGGGCAGGACAAAGGACGAGAGGGTCGAGGGCTTTTTGAGGGAACGGGAGAATCTAAACTTTGACTTTCAGCCGGCCAAGCTCGATGCAGCCGCGACGCCGCCGTCGCCGTCGCCGCCGTCAAGTAGGTAGATGTGGCCAGCAAATGGATCTCGCGGTGGTGGATTTTGTTTGTCATTTCGATAAATCAAGGACCGCAAAGGTCAGCGCTTCAAAACGTGCCAGGTCTCTTCCAGTCCCGAGTCAAGACATGTATACCATACCATTTGTGTTTCCCTGGCCGACCAAGTTGGAATCATCGTTTCGACTGCCAGGCTGTCCAGTCCTCCTCCTCAAGCCACTGTATTCAGCACGTAAGATCAGCAAAGCAGACGTATATATATAATTTGCGATTTTGAAAAGCGAGAAAGAGACAAGCCAGTCAACCATATCTCCCTCTCTTGCTATTGTAGTATTTCTTACTTCCCAACCACAATTCTCGTTTCTACTACTTCCAAGCCGCTGCCCCACCCCCCCAAAAAGACGTCATTGAGCTCCGCAACCACCACGACACGACACGTTTTCCCCCTCCCAGAACCCAAAAACGTAAAAATAATCTCACTTCCTCCCAATAAAAAAAAATCTCAACCATGCCTCCTCGACTACGCCCAGTACTTCTCTGTCGCCGTCTGTACTCGAGCGCCTCAGAACCCCTCATCCGCGTCACCAACATCCCTGCTCCTTCGACGGGCCACATCCGCGTCCTCGAGCTCAACCGGCCGCAGGCCCGCAACGCAATCTCCAAAGCACTCCTGTCGGCCCTGCGCACCCAGATCGACGACGTGCAGGCCCAGTATGGTCCTGATGGCGAGGAGACGGGCCATCGCGGCGGCGGCGGCGGCGAGTCTGGTCCCACGAGGGCCTTGGTCCTGGCTAGCGCCGTCGACGTGTGTTTCTGCGCTGGCGCCGATTTGAAAGAGCGTAGGGGCTTTTCGCGGCAAGAGTATGCTTTTTCTTTCTTTCTTTCTTTCTTTCTTATTGTCGTCGTATCAACATGACTTGCTTCCAAATAAGTGTCTGACAGACGAGGGGGTGAACGGGTGAGGAGAAATCCAGAACGTCCGACTTCCTCACCACCCTCCGATCTACGTTCGCCGACCTCTCGCAGCTCCAGATCCCAACCATATCAGCCATTTCTTCCCTCGCCCTCGGCGGCGGCCTCGAACTCGCCCTGTCGACAGACTTTCGTGTCCTCTCATCCAACGCCACCGTCGGCCTGCCCGAGACCAGGCTCGGCATCATCCCCGGCGCCGGAGGCACCGCTCGCCTCCCGGCCATCATTGGCCTCCCCCGCGCCAGGGACTTGATCCTCACAGGTCGCCGCGTCGCCGCCCCCGAGGCCTACTTCCTCGGCCTCGCCGATCGCTTGGTCGAGGTGGTTGCTGACAAGGGCAACGAGGCTGATGTGCTGCCGGCGGCCAGGAAGTCGGTCCTCGCCGAGGCCGTTCGCCTGGCACAAGAGATTTGCGAGGGCGGTCCCGTTGCCGTCCGCGCTGCCCTGCAGGCCGTCGCCTGGGCGAGGCAAGACAAGGAAAATGACTTGTATGAGAGGGTCGTGGCCACCGAGGACAGAAATGAGGCACTCCGGGCCTTTCAGGAAAAGCGCAAACCCGTCTTCAACGGACGCTGAAGGCGTGCAAAAGGATCCACCCACCCCTTTTCTCTCTCTCTCTCTCTCTCTTTCTCTCGATCTACCTTTATTTTTGTTCTCAATGAGTGGAAGAGAAGAAAAAATAAAAAGCATTTCGATTTGCTGCAACGGTCGGTTTTAATGAGCTAATACAAGTTGCAGCTTCATGAGAGCTCCCCCTTTTTTTTCTTCTTCCCAGTCCCCCTCAAAACCGTCTACAGTGCTGTACTCTATGCAGGATCATGTCAAATCAATGCGAAACACGCCGAGCTTCATGACAAGGCATCTCCTTTATATGTGATGCAGCGTTTTCGGATGCACGCGAAAACGCTGCCTCTGTCCAGGCTCTTCAAGTCCCGCAGCTCTCACAGACGCCAACGCCACTTCTTGATTTTTGGGTCAAGGCATGGTTCAGGTATCAGGAATGAAAAAAGAAAAAGAAAAAGATGTACGCTGCTCGTCAAAATGGACCCGAAAGAAGCTGACAAGGTCGCGCCATTTCTTTCACTTCTTTCTCAGTCCCTCTCGAGTTTTTATCTCTGGATTCACCACGTCGGCTTTGCCAGGTCTTCGTTGCGAAGTAGTCGCTCATACGTCGCCGCTGCATCTTGCGTGCCTGAAAGTGGTGTTGCTGTCGTTTCCGCTGTTGCTGTCGTTTCCGTTGCTGCTGTCATTTCCGCTGCCGTTGTTGTCGTCGTTGTTGTCGTCGTTGTCGTCGGCGGCGGCGATGGTGGCGGACGCTTTCGTTTTGGAACGTTGACAAAGACGTCTTTGTCCTCGTCTCGAACATAGCAGAGAAAGTAGGGCTCGCCGCTCGAGTGAAAGCGATTCAGCACATCTTCTGTGACCTTGGTCTCTGTGACCTGGGCATCATTGTATCGCCGCCATACATCATCTTCGAAATCGTGGATCCAGACCCAGTAATGACCCGATGTCACGTTGCCGACATGGCAAATCACGGCATGCAGACGGTAAAGTTTCTTCTCGTAGCAGCTTTGAAGCGCATGCGCATCTTTTCGCCGCGAGAAATCCTCCAGACTCATCAACTCTCGTAATACTGTTTCGTTGTCTCGGATGGCCAACGGTTCTCTCTCGGGGCCATGAAGCTGCTGGAAGCGGATGTGAGTCAGTGGGTTGCTCAGGAGGTCGTCATCCTCAACAGGCCCATCAAATTCCCACTCGTCTTGTGGCCACGCCTCCAATGAGCTGTCCTCCCCATCATCCTCCTCCTCCCCATCCTCCAATCCCTCCTTGGGCAGTATCTTGCGTCCTAGGCCTTGGCGAGAGAGACCCTCGAGATGTGAAAAGTATTTGGGATCAGTCGAAATTTCCGCCAACCCCTTCTCGGTATCCATAACTCGATCCAACAAAGCCCACTCCGTAACGCGTCTCTCAAAATGCGGCGAGTCATGTGGTACATCCATATACCGACCCAAGTCGAGCATTGCGGGTATCGCGACAGCATTTTCGTTCTTGCTGCTGATGGATTGGGAACGCTGAATGAGGATATGCAGAACGGGGGGGGCATTCACGATCGTCGTGTATCGGAGAGTCCTATCGTCTTCCAGCATCTGCTGGTTAAAGTTGCGACCCAGAGCCTCGTGCAACGAGCATGGTCCATCCGTAGCTGGAAAGGCCGTGATTGCGCGGTCGTGACTGACTTCAACCTTGTGTTTTTCCGCGTCAAGATGCTTGGTGTAGTTGGCTGTCGTCACGAAGAAAGTGTCCAAGATGGCTTCGAATTGAACCTTTGTCTCGTCATCGACACGACTCGGTCGAATGGCTGTTTGAAGCCTGTTGAGCATGCTGCCCATGACCTCCTCGACATCCTGTTGATCAGTGCCGGACTCTCTCGCTTGGTGTTCCAGTGCATCGAGGACTTTCTGATCCACGTTGTCGGCATCGGCAGCATCGGTCATGTCCACATCTTGCACAGTCCCATTCGTACCTTGGTTTGCTCCTGTCTTTGCTGAAACACGATGAACGTCCGTCGGCTCGTCAGTCCGAGAAGCCAGGGACGACTTCTCCACCCTCTCAAACGAGTGATCTGATGACGCATCTTCTTGATCAACCAGAGTCTTGGAGCTAGAAATGCTCGCCGTCTCTTCCGACTTTGGCAGGCCGGAGGGTGGTGCCCCGTCTGTCATTTCTACATCCTCGGCGGAATGGAGGGGTGGTGCTGGCGAAGGCCGCGCAGGCAGAGGTGGCGGCTTCGAAGCTTCTGTTCCTGGCTGGGGGCTGCGGAGCAGCGTATGTGTGGACAGCAGGACGGCATTCGCGAGGCGCTGAGAGGGTTTGGTAGAGACTTGTCTCGACGTTGTGAGACTCCTGAATAATTTGGCCAGCTCTCTTGCAACTGGCCCAGGTCAGCGTCTACTTTTTTCCATTCTCGACTGAAGTATCAAAGCAGCGTTTCAAAACTTACATGCCTGGGCTACCACGGCTTCTCCTCGGTCCACTTGCATCATGTTCCAGCCTATCCGGCGATCTCTGATGCTTTCATCCGTCAAGTCTAGCTTCAGGTCTTCGAAGTTGAGGACGATGTCTCGAATAGGTTTGACGGTGAAGAGATACTGAAGTAAGCTATTGAGGTAGCAGGTGTTGCCGATGTTGTACAGTCCGACAGGCAGTGAATAATTGACCTGCGTGGTCTCGTCTGTAGCGTTGCCGCCTGCCATTTGATTGAGCGTCTCCAGTCGCAGCTCTATCGCAGCTTGTTTGAGAACGGCCGAGTTTAAATGGTCTGCGATAGAATCAAACGCATCGAGGTATAGTCCAATCATCGCTTCATTCGTAGTCGTTGCTAGCTGTGCGCGCCATGAGTACCGTATTCAGTGAAGATGAGGGAACAAATCAAGCAGCTTCTGACCTTGTTCCTGGCACCGTCACGGAGTGTCTGCCATGGGGCTTTTGCGGAGCTGAGTCCAAGAACATGCATGCTCGTGGCCAATGACATCTTGGAATCGGCTTCCATCAAGAGCGACAACTGAAACCTGTCGTCATTCGAATTCCTCGCAATGCCAACAAGCTTCCTTCGAGCCTCCGCAGCTAATTCGGGGCGCTCGGCGAGTTTTCGTCTAAAGGCTTGTGTCACGGTATTCGCAGAGTGAGTTTGTGCTGGCGACAAGTTGAAAAAAACGAGGTTCAGATCTATGCCTGGCACGTCCGTGTTCGCCTCGTTCCGCATCGAGAACAATCCATTGTCGTAAACAGAGGATTGCGTCATGGCGAAGTCAGCAAGCATGTCGTCTTGCATATCATTGGCAATAGCCATGATGGCGTCCACCAGAGCTCGTCTGCGCTTCGGCAAACGTAACCACTGACATTTGTACGCATTGACAACTGCCTGCCGCGATTGATTTGGCATGACACCCATCAACTTGTATCTGGCGGCGTTAACAAGGTCGTTGGGCGCAGCATCGGGGATCTCTTGACATCCCAGCTCTGCGTGGAGCACGGGAGTGATGATGGTAGGTTGTTCAGCCGCCTGGCCTCCCGTGTGCATGACCTTGTATATGAGGCATTGCACTTCAGCCCTGACATCTTCCAAGAAAGATCGGTAGTTGCCAATCTCAGTCGTCCCCGAGGGGCCTTTTGCAGGTGGCGGTACTGTGGGGGCAAAGGACCCTTGGTCGATTGAGTCAACAATGTCGGTGGTTTCGATGAACCCGAGGTCCCGGAACATGGAGAAGCAGCGGGGACCGAACAGGACTGCAAAGCGTTTATTTCTCTTAGCTATGCTCCTGGCATTCTCAGAGGTGTACTCCAGCAGGTCTTTGAGGTAGGTGTTCAAGTTGAGGGGAGCTTGACATGCCCAATCATCCGATGCATTTTCATATCGGGCGGGATCCTGTAGCCGAGCGATCCTGAGCTGTTCGCTAATCGCCTTACGGTCTAGCAAGAGTTGGACCCAAGAATCTGGCATGCGAGGCTCCGACACCTCGAGGGTGACTCCGAACGTGCATGGAGGAGCCGAGCAAACGAAATACTCTCTTGCCCGCAGCGGATAGTATTTGTTTGTGTCCCTGGCGATTTCCGCGTCCGAGGCAGACTCGACCGGTACTAAGTGGTGGGCGGGGAAATGCCTCTCCCGAAGTGGCCACGACGACTGCTTCGAATCGCAGAGATATTCGCTCAAGGCTGGGTTCCAGGTCATTTTGAAGACGAAATGGAAACGATCATCGAGGCATACTGACGACAATATGCGAAGTCCGGGGCTTGAGACGCTCTGGTTTCCGTTCATGACCAGCTTGAGCGGGCGACGCCAAGTATAAGGATGGTTGAGCGTTGCATTTCGTAATCGATTGAAAAGGTCGCAGTCAATGAGGTCTTGGTGCAAAAGATCATGGACCCATCGGCAAGGGTTGCATCCTGAGGCGAAACCATGTCAGCAAGTAGAGGCTCGTGTTGGAAAGGGAAAGGAATAAATGCGTACCAGTGATACCTCTGTTCGGCATCAACAGGTTCTTCTTGGGTGTCGAGTGGGATTCCAAAGGACCATGTAGCGTCAGGAATGGTAATGATGTATAAAGCACATCCTCCTGGTCACCAGACAGGTAACCACCATTGTGAGCCACCATGTCGTGGCCTATGCCAGAGAATGGCTGCCGTATCAGGATGGCTCGTCTAGAGAAACCGCGTGCGAACTACGGACCGCTAGCGATGAGGCCGACGGTGAGATAAATTGTCAGGCAACGGTGCGACGCGTCATCAATATGGACAAGAGTCTCTGGTTCACGCTACAACGTGATGGCCACAAGGCGGGCGAGACAGGCGAGCTAGCATGGAGAACATGCGAGGCGGAGGCAAGAATCCTGGACCATCGCCTCGGTGACGGGGTGACGAAGCCAAGCAGCAAAAGGCAAGAGGATAAGCAGATGGGAGAAGAAAAAAAAAAAGAGACGAAGCAATGCTCGCAAGACCAGATCACAACGCTGGACAGGTTGTTGAATGACTCAAGGTAGTGGCTTTGTTGACTTTGGCATGTGTGGCGACGGAGCTGACGTAGCTCAAGGACGTTTGCATGGTACGAGGTAACGGTATGTGGTAAAATGGGTGTTCCTCCTACCGTGTCCTACGTACCTACCAGGTAGCCGGCAGGCAATGGAGTAAAGGAAAGAGCTTGCAACCCAAGCGTTAACTGTGGAGAGGCCCGAGGAGAAGGCGACAGGATCACATGACACGGGATCACATGACACACGGCTCTGCGTTTGTTGCTCAGGACTGCTGGCACTCTCAAACCCTCGTGGTTCGAAGGAAATTTTCTATTCGCGCGGCGGCTGCTCGAGGGATTGAAGGCATCGTCAACAGGGCTGCCGCGCCGGCTGCTCGAGGAATTGAAGGCATCGTCAACAAGGCTGCTGTGCCGTGCAGGCTGCTTGGGTTGATGTTGCAGTCAAGTTGCAGAGGGCCGGAGAATTCGAGGGCTGCTGCATTGAAAATTTGGCTGCTCCCTAGCGTTTTTCGCGATCTTCTTCACTGCCAGCTCGTTGTATGTGAAATTATATGGGCGTGCAAGGCAAGTGAGGGGTCGACCGAAGTTTAAAGTGCGGCGGTCGCGCAAGTAGCGAAAAGTGCCGCGCAATCAGCAAGATCCCTCAGCGGCGACCTGCAATCAATCACCAATGAGGCTTGCGAAAGTCTAGACTTGAAGTCTTTGTGGATTGAACTCAACACGACTTCAACTTGCAATGAAGGCATATGTATCTGTTTTCCACAGACGCAAATGCTTCGAATAAGCAACTAATTTTATCAACTGTTTTCAAAGCACAACCGACGTCAGGCGAATAAGTGTCATGTATTCAAACTTCAAGTCTCGGTCGAGCCTAAATACATGGCTCGAGAAGCAACCAGAGAACCAGACGAAATACCCCTCCGAGCAGCGGCCGAGATCAGCCCCCGTCAGCCGACATCAAAGCTCGAAAAAGCTGCTCATTACCCAAACAAACTTGAACAGCCATAGATTCCAAGTAAAAAGGCTTTTAAATACACTCCATGAAATCTCTGCCCGTTCCATGGCGCATCACGCCGCAATACGTGACAATATACTTTTCAAGGAATACTCAAGCTGACATCGATTCGGTAAGTTGAATGTGTTATCGTTATGACCTACTTGTGTCCAGGGACCGTCTTTGGAAAAGGGCGGCCTGCCTTTCCTTTATTTTTCTTGACCTCTTAACGAAAGAGGGACATGTCAAAAGCAGGATGAATTTGCCAAAGATGTGGTCATATACAAGACAACTTTTCACGACATTGCGTACTTTTGTACGTACTCGTCGGCGTCTACCAGCACTTCCCGTGCTTACTGTCTGTCATCTGTCATACGCCCCCTCCCTCTTCTCCATCGCCGTGATGAGTTGAGACTTTTCCAACCTTCCAACCAATCCCATGACTTTTTTTTTCTTTCTTTCTTTCCTCCCAAATTTTATTTTTCAAAGCCTCGAGTCTCCTTGACAAATTAAAAACGGAAAGCAAATGTTAAGAAAGAAAGGCAATATGACTGCTGTTTCATCACACAAAAATGTCACATGAAGAGCTGGCTTCCCCTCTCACGTGAAAAAAAAAAGAGTGTTTGGGAGTGAAACTTGGCCTCCACGCAACGGAGAGACATGAGGGTGAAACGCAAGCTGATCATCGCTGCCGTTTCCGTGTCAAGGCAAGTATACGCCCTCACCGCCGTTTTTTTTTTTTTTTTTTTTTTTTTTTTTTTTTTTTGCTTTTCAAGGGGACATCCGGCCATGGCCCGTGTTTGCGTCAGATTCGAATGAGGTTGCTCAAGCACACGGCGGGCGTCACCGACGGCGGGCACCAAGGATACGCCGCCGGTCAATTTGGGGGTTACAATGCGGTGAAAGGCCCCAACCCTTCTTCACATGGAACTTGTCTTTTTTTTTTTCTTTTTCTTTCTTGGCCTCGTCGTACAGAAACACAGCATGTGATGACGAGGAGCGGTTTGTGTGCAAGGTCCAAGCACGTGCATGGGAATGTGTGCGAGAGTTCAGAGCTAAGTATGGAGAAGGCTACAAAGAAAAAAGAAAGGAAAGGGAAAGAAAAAAAGAAGAAAATATCAGGGTAGGTTGGGTACCTACATAATCATCAAGAGAAGATTGATACCCAATATATTAAGGGCAGCTGTGGGGAAGGG
>JMQE01001978.1:0-49412 GCA_000731825.1 Hypocrella siamensis | reverse complement strand
CTTGGCGCCCCCTTGACACGGATTGTGTGTTTTTGCTGATGCTGCGATCCGCTGGCTGATCCAAACCATGGCAGGTATCTTGTCGTCGATCTTATGAGCGGCGGTGACTTGCGATTTCATATTTCGAGGAAAACATTTACAGAGGATGCAGTGCGTTTTTGGATAGCCGAACTCGGATGCGCTTTGAGATATATCCACGGCCAAAACATCATACATCGAGACGTCAAGCCCGACAACGTCCTGCTCGATGCTGGCGGTCACGTACACTTGACAGACTTTGTAGGTTCTTCCCTGCATCACGCAATCAGCCGTCCGCCCGATCTCACCTCTGTCTGGTCACTTAGAACGTTGCCTCCGACATTGTGCCCGGCAGGATTCTGACTAGCAAATCTGGCACGCTCGCTTATCTCGCACCCGAAGTATACTCTGGCAAAGGGTACAATGTGTGCGCTGACTGGTGGTCACTGGGGGTCCTCTTCTACGAATGCATTTACAACAAGGTGTGTGTGCAATTCTCGATGTTCCTAGCACGGCCCGGCTAGCACACGAATCAATTTGAAGGAAGCTATATGTGAAGGAGGAGGCGTTCATTCTCCGTTATGTCTCATCATCTCCTCTGACTTTGCCTTGCAGCGACCCTTCGATGGCAGCAGCGAATCCGCCCTCAGCAAACAGATCCAAAAAGCCTCACCCAAATATCCCGTCACGCAGCCGCCGGTTTCCCTCGAGTGTCTCTATGCCATTCGCGGTGCTCTGGATCCGAATCCACAAACTCGTATGGGCTCGACATGGGAAAGCTTCATCTACAATGACTTCTTCAAGGTTATTGATTTCGACATGCTCGAACAGAAACGGATCGAGCCCATCTTCATTCCTTCGTCCGACAAGACAAATTTTGATGCCACGTATGATCTGGAAGAGCTGCTGCTCGAAGAAGCGCCACTCGAGGCCCGCGCTAGGCGCCAAAAGCCTCGAGAACGATTAAAGGAGGACGCATCGAGCCAGGAGATACGGGAAGACGAACTGTATCGTATGATTGAAAGGGATTTTCGCCCTTTCGACTATACATTGGCTGCCTACGAAAAGTACGTTTGAGAAAGCTTCTGGCGGCTAGCGGGCGGAGTAAGACGGGTTCGTCGCATCGCTAACAAGCCATCCGTAGGTTTACCGAGGCATCTCAGACTCTGAATGAAGAGGTGCCATCGAATTCAGTGCCGGACTCTGGATCACAGAATCCCACAATCGATCAGATCACTTCGTCAACCCTCGGGGCGACGCTTGCGCAAAACGTGCGTCCAGGCTCGTCAGAAGCGCCATCTGCATCCGATCACAAGGACCGCAGACGAGGTCTGTCCCCGCGCCCCGCGGCGGCCCCGTACCAAAGCGAGTATCTTTCACGGGCCTTGCCCCATACCAGCAATCGCATAGCCAGCCCAACTGGCGGTGTGCAAGTGACCCTGGATGGCGGGGGCAGCTGGTCCGAGCTGGCCAGACAGGATGCGACCCTGCCCGCGGACGCGAACACGGCGGCCGATTCCAAGATGGAGGGCTCCAGTGGCGTTTTTGGATTTTTGAGGAGCAAGAGAGGCCGGACGAATAGCCCAAAACCAAAGGAGAGAGGTGTTTTGGGCAAAGAAGGCGCCCGGATGGTGATTAGCTAGACAGCTGTTTCCTCAGCTCAAATCTTTAGACTTGGGCGACACCATCAATCTGGATCATCACCATGAGACGTGCGCAGCGGCATCCGCGGCTTCTTTCGCCTGTCGGGCCCCTCCTTTGCACCCGACTCCCTAGCAAAACGGACGCAAACCCAATGGAAGACATGCAGCAAGCAAGCCTGACACTTTTCCCAGACATGATGCACGGAATCCAAGGCAAGGGGAGCAATGGAGTTAAAGAATACACCAATCAGCATCATCAGCGACCATCATTTCGCGCATTGGTTCTTTTTTATTTAATTATTTAATCTTCGCCCCACTATCCCGACTTTTTCCTCTATGCGTCTTTTTTTTTTTTTTTTTTTTTTTTTTTTTGCTTGCATACGAATCGTTAGGTGGCTTCTGATATTCCATTTTCTTTTCATTCTTTCTGTCTTTCATTCCCCCCCTTTTACCCTCCATTTTGTGGTAGATGAACATGGCGCGGCGCATTCAGAGAGGCAGAGAGGTAATCTACCCGGGTCTGCAACCAGTCCGGAAAAGGCATTGTATCCCTTATGTGTACACGTGGAATGGTGAACAGGATCAAACCGAGACGACACGTAGAGCGGGTTCAGATCAGCAAGCTGTTGTCAGCAAATTGAAATGTCGGGGGACTTTCCTCCGGCTGGACAAGCCCGACGTGTTTCTCGTCGCACAAATCTATGTTACGCACTCGTCCATGCCTACGTACAGTATGCACATAATGTGCCTACCTAGTACTACTAGGTAGGTAGATAGATAGTTGACCGCGATCATACCTCGTTGGGCTAATTTTGACATGGAAGAGGACGACAACATTCAGATTGCTACATTGATTGAATCATTTCCAGTCGTCGAAAATTCCAATATGAATAAAAAAAAACCCCCCCAAAGGCCCCTTCTCTTCTTCCGTATGTCCCAACTCTTTTCCAGAATCTCGAAAGCTGTCCTGATCAAAAGGACCACTTCGCCGTTGACCCTTGATATAATGGCCGCTGGCCTCTGTGCTAGGCCGTAGCTATCCCGTCCAAACTTCACGCATGACCTTTGTACAAATAACCGGATTTCCCGATCTTGTGCTTCATCAAGGTACGATTGCACCAGCTCAATTTCAAACGCCTGTATCACTGCATCCCTTGGAGAGCCCCCGATAATATGTCCTGAATTTTGACCATGCCGTGCTAATCAACTCCCAACGCGCCAAATCATGACCAATTTCCTTCAAGTCTACGTCGTTGCTGCCATCAACTGATGGAATGCTCCTGTGCCCTAGGGATTTGTCACCCCATTGAGCGTCTCTGCTTTGACAGAAATGTTCAACTCTTTGGCCATGGAATCTGCCGATACATCCTTGCCCATGTACTTTTGCAGAATCGTGTCAAAGTCGCGTTCACCAACGACTGGACCGTTGCCCGAGCACTTGGCCTTCTTTGTGAGTTCAGAGCATAGGCCGTCCAGATCAAAGCCTCCACTTTGTGCGTTGGGACATTCTTGAAGTTTCTCCCTGTAGTTGTGTCAATGATGAACGCTGCAGAGGAAAGAACAGAGAAGGGAAAGGCGACGGCGAGAGTGATGTAGACGTACCATAATTGATTACAGTTCATATTCGCGTTCTTGCCGACGTCGTCGTCGATGGCGTTCTGCTGTGCATCGATTTCATCAATGAGGTTCTTCTTCGAGCCATTGTACTCGACCGGCGCGGCATTGTAAGGGGTGAAGAAGTCGGCGTCAAACGCGTCGTTGACGAGGAAATCGTCAAACGAGGTGTTGGTGAGAATATTTTCATGGGGTTCTCGATAGTCACCAAACAGTTGAGGATCAAACCCTCCTCCGTTCTGCTGAACAAGCCAGTCAAAGTTCGAATTGCCACTGCCGAGGGTGGTAAATTGGGTGAAAGGCTGGTCAGTGTTTGAAGAGGCAGGTTGTTCCTCTCCAATAGTTGTCAGCGTTTCCAGGGGCTTGGAGCCCTTGGGCGACTGCGCCAAAGGCTCGGGTGACGTGCCACAGGATGAGCTTGGCCCCCCAATGTTCGAATTGGACGATGCAGAGGGAGAGCTCGTGGCCGCAGCAACGCTGAACGGAACCGAATCGAGACTCGTGCGAGAGCCGGTCCGAGTCGAGCCACCCAATGAAGGGGCAAGGATGCCATTCAGCTTGGCGAAATCGTCGTGGTTTGAAGACTGCAAACCTGTCTGCGCAGGGCTGTTCTTCTGGCCATTCTGTGCAGGGCTGATGGGTTGCGACGAGGGCTGCTGGGTGATGGGTGGCCCGGGAAGAGAGCCAAATTTGGGGAACTCAAATTGGAAGCCAATGTCGCTCAAAGTGCTTGAAACAGCATTGCCGCCAGAAGGCAGCTTGTCACGAGACGTTGACTTGTTCGTAACGACTGCCAGGCGCGTTTTGTACTGATTCAACTCGGTAGTGATGCGATCAACCTGGGCCCTGAGTTTTGTGTTCTCATGATTGACAGCCTCAGAGGCCTTCTCCAACTCGTCCACCTTGGTTTCCAGGTCCTTCAAATGTTTCTCCTTGCGTTCTCTGAATGCGCGCTGAGCGGCTCTGTTCTGTGCCTTCCGCTTCTAGAGTCGTGTCATCAGCAACTACCATCTTGAGACGTTGTGCAGTTTTTGGCGACCGGAAAGGCACAACTTACTGAAGTGGGCTCCACAGTAAGAGGTTTGCGGCCGGGTTTTTTGGCCACCTTGTCGCTGCTCTCTCGTCTTTTCGAGTCATTGCCCAGCGTATCGTCGTCATCGTCATCTGGATGACTCCTCTTTTCATGGGCCTCGCTTTCGGTAGACTCAGACCTGACGGTGCCAGGAATGTCCTCGCTGGCTTTGCCTTGCCCACCATCAGCACTGACGAAGGAGAAGTCGAGGCTAGAGTCACCAAAGTCGTAGTCAAAATTGTCCAGGTAGGGACTTTCTTGAATGCCCGCGCCCTCGATGGTCTGCATGGGGGAATTCTGAAAAGCAGTCGGGGACAGAGATAGTGCTTTGGCAGAAGGCGATGCATTACTTGGCTGCTTATTGGCGTTCAAGGCAGCAAACAGAAGGCTCTGCTGGTGCGGATTCAGGATGAAGTTGGGTGGCAAAGGGCCACTTCCGTTGCCGCTAGAGGCCATGGTGACGCTGAAAATCTGCGCGGAAGCAAGGAGTTGATGAATCTCACAAGAGGGACAAGGCGTGTGTCCAAGTATCAAATTTTGCGAGTGTATGGTCCGTCTGCTTCTGCGCGGCCTGATATTGGCGGCAAGTTCGGAATCGTTTAGAGGTTTCGGCGATAAGCCAGGAAGAGACGGTCCTACCGCCGACAATGGGTTCCGCAAGAAAAAAAGGGCGAGTCCTCCTCTGCAGTCTTGGTCGGACTCTTGAGGAGAAGCCGCCGTGCTTGCCAGTGGCCACAAGACGAAACGAGCCAGTGGCAACAAGCGAGGTTCTTCGGAGTTATCAACTGGTGGTGATTGACAGAAGACAAAAGGAAAAATAATAAAATGTACTAAAGGCGAAAGGCGTGATGGACAAGTGGTCTCTCCGTGCCCAGAACGGTCGAGGCGAGGAGGGTGGGGTCGGGGGGAATTGGCTGCTCCGTCAGTGTCTGCGACCTTGGGTACCTTGGTACTTGGGCGGACAGCGTGGCCGAGAGTCAACAAGTCACACACGCACGAGCTTGAGGTTGCCAGTCGATTCGGCCTCGAGAATCGAGCGAGAATCGAGAACGGACGAAAGGGATCAAGGGTCCAAATGCGCATCCCAATAATCACGGATGAAAGAGAGCATTTTTCGCTGACACAGTTTCACGCGCCGAGGGATGCGAGCAAGGGATGGAATCATTGGGAAGCAATCTGTATGAATTTGTAAGCAACCAAGAGGCGACGGACGACCGACCGAGCGGGGCGGGGGCCTCTGTCTTCCTTGCCCTGCAAATTGATGCTACAGGGCTGAAATGGAGTGAATGCGCTTGCCATTTCAGGCTCTCGACTCCGTGCGAAGAAGATCCGTGGAATTCTTGTCTCGTCGCATTTGCCCCCTGCAATCGACCCACGGGACAGTGAGGGCTCGAACATCTGATGCACCGTGCAGACACGTGGGTTCCACTCTGCTCGCGGCTTTCCATGTCGAGAGCGAAAACCCAAAACAGAAACCACATGCCTATGTACCTACCAGGTACTAGGTAGGTAGGTAGGTACTTCTTGCACACGCAAGCATGTACGTACTGTAACAGCGACCGAACAGTACTCTGCTGTCGCAGAAGCTGTGTGATGATTCCATCTACTCAAGGCGTTGAAGCTGAAGACTCTTTCGAAGACGTAGCAACCCTTCTCGTGCTGTCTACATGCCTTGCAGGCGAGGATGATGAGATCGGCGGCTATGTCCTCTGCGCGGCTGGCCGCTCCACCGCGAGTCCAATGCGTCTGGCCCCAAGTATGCTGGACTCTGGGCGGTGAATTTCCGCAAACCACGAACTTGGGAACGTACCCGTGGGTATCCCGCAGCTATTGGCAGCGCCTTGTTACCGGTTTGAACCACAGCGTTGCAGCGACGGCACAGTTGGAGAGGTCCCGCAGAGAATCCTCGTGTTTGGCTTCGTTGAACAGTGGGTTCGAGTCAAACTGGCCGTGGGACTGCGAAAACCTATTCCTGTGCAGAGTAGCGATCTTTCCGACGGGTCAGAAGCTCGACGGGTCAGAAGCTCGAGTTTTGGGTATTAACTCATCCTTCAGACCAACTTGAGTTTGAGGTGCACGTCTATCTACTAAAAGTGAGAACGCACAGCTCGACTTTTCTTTCCAGGATCGAGTATTTTACTTTAGCTTCACCTGTCAGGATTATTTTTACCCGCCTTTCTCTCTCCTCATTTGAGAGCTGTGATTGATCTGATCCGAGGCCAAGTGTGCACCACTTTTATCATCGTACTTGTACACTCATCACAGGCCAGCAAGGGAGTGCAGCAGTCCTGACTATTGCTCTACAATCTCATTCAACATTTCCATTCACACACAATTGCACAGTGCAATACCAAAGTTTCTGCAGTTGCCTGAATTCAAATTGATAGCAAAATTCTAGAGCCTCTGAAGGTCTGTTAGGATGTAAGTCAAGGTGTGCCTTCCACGTAAAAGCCCCAACTCGTCAAACGCCAGATTCCGATACTCCATTGTCTTAATGTCTATTCTGTCGAACAATCTAATGCTTCGCAGCCTCCTTGTGAACCTCGGCCTTGGCGTCGTGACCTTTCTGGTCGAACTTGTCTTCGACGGCATCCTTTGCGGCGCTCATGCTTTGTAGACGAAGTCCAGTCAGTCTCTTGGCCCAGTTGAATTTGAGGAGGGCTTGGTATTCTGAAGTTAACGTACCGAGTAGTGGTCTTGACGTTGCTGTCCTTGGCCACCTCCTTGTTGGTTTCGTGGCTGGCACCGGAGAGAGCGCCCTGGACGGTCTCAGAGACGTAGTTTACGGTTTGCTTGGCAGTCTCCATTGTGAAATGTGTGGTGGACGTGTGAAGTCGTCAAAGGAAATGTATAAGTAGCTTTGGGATTTTGGATTTTTCTGTAGTGCAGATTTGTGTGATGGGAAACAGTGCAGAAAGGAAAAAGCGATTTGAGATGGTGCGGGCGCGAGATTTTATAGAGATCAGGATCTAGATCCCGTTGGCCTGGGAAGGAGCCCCGTCCAACATGTTTGTGGAAGCTGTCCGATTGAGCAGCTCACAAATCCAAGGTGGTCCACAAAGCTACAATCGACGTCACCGCTCCCGTGACCCCGCAGACACAAAGCGAGGGGGCGGGATCTGGATCTAGCGCAATGCAGGATGACGACATTGTTTCTGCTGCCCACTCGACTTCTTTCGCGCTCCGAAGCCTGCTTTCCAAGGCCTCCCAACGTTTCAACAGTTGGCTGCAGGTCCTGTTTTTGTTCTTTCATGCATTCAGATGCCATTCAAGGCCCCCCCCGCGAGCCCAGTCTGAGGATACGTTTCGCTCAGCCCTCCCCCCGGAGGCCGGAGGGCGTCGGATGACGACATTGATCTCGACTTAGCACGTTTGACGCCCTAGCAGCCCTGCACTACTGTAGCCGCCGTTTAATACTCTGTCGCGAATGAAATTGGGTTTCAACAGCATCTGGCGCCTCCACGTGTTTTGCGTAGTACTGGCCATGCCGAGACGAAAAGCATCTTTCGCGCTTCAGGAGTGAAGCGATGACAGGCAAGGTAGTGCGGACGTACCAGACTACAAGTACGTAGTAGGTAACCTACCCACGCAGAGAATGCTCCAATGCATGCTACCAAGGGATTTGGCAAAGAATCAGACGATGGCAGCCTGGGGGTGGACCGCAGAACGGTCTGGACTGTGATTCCGCACCTCGACACTATTACGTACAGAACTACATCCTCCTCTGCTGTGCCTCCACGTGGACTAACACGCGGACCATACGATGCAATCGATGCAATCAACCAGCGGCAAACAAATGGCTCCCTCACACTTCGGCCACGCCCGGTGAAACGGAATATGTTGGTCAAACAAGGTTTCGAGTGCCGCCCGCCGCCCGCCGCCCGCCGACCTGGCCATCGGGAATTGGTAGGCAAGATCACAATCCTGCCGTCGGCGACCCAAAACTCAGGTACCTGACCTACTCGCTTACCTACCTAGGTAGGTAGGTATCCTCCAACGAGCTTTCTCCAGGAAAAAAAGTGACGAAACCGATGCCGCACGTGATCTCTCTTGCTCATCGTCCTCTGCTGGTGGACTCTTCGAAGCCTCGTGACCACCCAAAATGCTTCGTCCCCTAAAGAAATCTTGACCACGTGCCTCACTGAACCCTTGAACATGAACACTGTCTGGATCAAGTGTTGTCTGGATCAAGTCCTCTGGAGTATAATGTGCCCAGGCATGCTTTGGGTCATCATTTCCCCATTCTTCTATGACCGGACCCGGAAATGAAAAACAGGCTGACCGAGTACCTGGACCTTGGCTCAAAAACATGGGAAAATCTGATTTGTTTGGTCACAAAAAAGGGCAGCGCTGCCTGCCTGTCATTTGAACGCGCCAGCATTCCAGTCGATTTGCCTGCGGAGTGCCGAGGCCAAAAGATGGTCGCGTCACGTGCGCCTGACTAAACCCCGCTAATTGGGACGTCTCTTGCCAACGGCTGTCAACGGCGCGCGATAACACGACACACGAAGCGGAATAGGCAGCTATAGCCACCCAGTTGAAGATCAAGCAAAACCACACCATACGAGGCTGCTCTGGAAACCATGGATCTGGCCTACGATCATATTCAGGAGCAGGCCTATTCCAAGGACAGGAAAGAGACCAGTGAAACCCCGAAACCGGAAGCGCAGGAGCCATCATTAAACGACGACCTACAAGATGCTTACAAGGCAATCTCATCCAGTGCATGGGGCATGAAGATTGGCGGGTTCCTCGGCAATGTCATGAAGCAGGTCAACTTGCCCATAGCCTGCCTGGTCCCTGGTCACTGACGCAGTCTGAATGCTGACTGGATCTGTAGGGAGAATCCGTATACGCGCAAGCCCAGAAGGAGCTAGCCGAGGTCGGTGAGGACGCTACCAAGGGACTGACCGACCTGCGAGAATCTTTATTGAACCGAACGCGATCGCTTTCCACAAACACGGCTACGCCTGCGTCTTCCAAGGACGGAGATGACACGCAGTCTACCCCCACCAAGCCCAAGGCCAACCCGTCTGATGACGTGACGGTCCAGTCCGAGACTGTTTTGTCGCGACTTCGAGCAGAAGCTGCCAAGCGCCTTAAGGATCTTCAAAAGGCCGAGGACGCCGCTGACGAAGCTCTTTTACGATTTGGCGGCAACATTCGCGACTTCCTGCGAGACGCGGTTAGCATTGCTCCGCCAGACGAGTCACTGCAAGGGTCCACAGTCCTGTTCGAGAGCAAGGATGCGCATGGCAAGCGCGTGATACACAAGTCTCGATTAGATGCGCAGATGCACGTCATCCACACATCTGCGGAAGGTTTTACAAAGGATCCTACGGGTGAAGAGTTTGAGAAATGGGCCAAAGACTTCGACGTCGCATTGAAGACGGACGCCATCAGCGCCGATCTCGCGAAATACCCCGAACTCAGAGCTTCCATGGAGAAGCTGGTTCCTGATCAGGTTCCTTACGCCGATTTTTGGAAACGGTACTTTTACCTCAGACACGGCATCGAAACGGCTGAGACGCGACGTCGGGATCTCCTGAAGGGTATGGATGGATTTTGCTTGAATTCGTCGTCTCGTAATGGTGTCTACAACTGCTTACACGTATCTGCTTCGCCTAGCTGCCTCGGCCGAGGATGAAGTGCGCTGGGATGACGAGTCGGATGAAGAGCCAGCGGACGCGCCCAAGAAGCCGTCTACCAAGGGGCCCGACTCGGCAGCGTCTTCCACCACCATTCAGCGACACGACGGCTTGCTCAAACCAACTGAACCCCGCAAATCAAACGACGAGAAGTCCCAAGCAGATAGCGAAGCGAGCTACGATGTCGTTGGCGCGGCTTCTGGAAAGACCAGTCAGGCTCCCAACAGCCCCAAAGGATCGAAGAAGGGAGATGATAGTGACGATGACTGGGAATGAGACGATGGCGCCGTCATCCCAAAGGGATCGATCGAGGCGCTCATTGTGGCCGCCAAAGACGTGGAGTTGGGCGGCCTGGTTCAATTTGACGATTCCCCCGTCCTTCGATAGCCGGCCTTGTAATACACAGATCTGTATATATGCGCAAGTAGCAAAACGCGGGATGCGAAGAACCGGCATAGAGCGAGCATCGGCTTTTTTTTTTTCATGACAAATACCTCCCATGCCGCCATCTATCTTCTCTTGTGCGTGACCTTTGTGAAGCCGTCCTCATCTACTTCAGGAGCTGGCTTTTCCCTTGGGGCAGGCACTTCTGCCATGTTCAGGTTGGCAATCCCTTGGCGGATATTTCGGTCGTTGCCATTGTCGTCGCCGTCGTCTTCGTCATCGTCGTCTTCGTCATCTTCAGACTCCCAATCAGTGTCCTGATTTGCGTCCTCGGCCCTCTCAAACATTGAGTCTATCTTGTTGCCCTTGAGGTTCTTGAATCGCTCTGCCAATGCCTTGACTTCGTCGTACTGGCCCAGTGCACATTGCGCGCGTGCACGAACGATGTTGCCGGCGACCTCCATACCCGAATCGTCGTCGGTGTTGACGTCGAACTCGTCAAACATGACCTGCAGAAGAACAGTCTCGACGTCCTCCAAGTCGGGCTCCTCATCGGTATTGATCTTGGTCTGCTGCGGATCTTGAGGCGCATCGGTGAATTCGGGGAACAAATCGACGACGGCTCCGGCAAACCAATCGCGCTTGTCGGCCGAGTCGGGTCCTCCCCAGCCATTCTGAACCGCTAGCGTCAAGGCCGGCCAGAGGTGGAGAGAGTAGGCGACGGCTTGTTCGAAGTTGGTCTGGCGTTCAGCTGAACGGACGTTGTCGTCTTGGTCAATGGCTGGATAACTGCGCGTGAACGTGAAAGGGGAGACCGAAGGGGGAGGAAGGGAGGGAGGGAGAGAGAGGTAAACCTACATGCCGGAGGCAACTGCGCAGGGGAAGCCATGGCTGGGATATTGAAACCCTCGTCTTGCTCTGGTGTGACGGTGGTCATGGGCGGGCGGCTGGGATATAAAACTCGAACGTTGACGTTGATTGTACTGTGCGTAGGTTTGGAAAAAAAAAAAAAAGCGTGTCGGCGCTTTATGATTAGCGCTTCCCGCGTCCTGTTTCACTGCCGGGGGGGCAGCGGGGGAACATTTGGGGCCACCGAGCTAGCTGTCAACCAATCGATCAAGAGCAGCAACGCCAGGTAGGGAAGGTCATGCAGATGCAGGTGCGTCGTTGGAGATGGGATGGAGACGACTGGCAATGTGGGCTCGGGGACCGATTGTATGCTGTACTATTAGTACTGTTAGTGGTACTGTTAGTGCGAGTTGCTAGCTGGAAACTCGCTGCGCATGACATCACATCTCCTGTCCGTCACGCGCGATGCAAGGAGGGCAAGGGTCTTGGACTCTTGGCCGGGCCCCTTAGTTCAACGGTTAAATGATACTTTCTGTCCCTTTTTTCATGGCCTCAACAATCCTGAACATGTCTAGTCTCTCGACCGGCGGCGCTGCATCTCTGTTGTGGTGACAATGGTCAAACTGAATACAACGTCGGTCTCTTTGGCCGTCACCCCGACGGTAGTCTCGACCTTTGTCTCGCATGTAGGTTCAGTTCAGTTCACCCAGGAATCCAGGAACCCGGGATTCCAGGATCATTGGCGCGTTGCGACAAGCTGACTGAGACAACCGGCTGGCATGGCAGTTTCTTCATCGAAAACCGTTGAAGCAAAGGCCGACGGCACATTTGTCCTACGACGAGGGTCTTCACCTCATCCGGACCTTTCTGTTGTTCGCGTCACATCACACGGTGGAGGAGCTGCAAGCTTTCACATCGCAGTGGGTTCCCAATCCGCAATGGATCAAGGTCGAGGTCGCAAAGATATCGGGAGACCATCTCTCGCGATCGGCCGAGCTGCTGCAAGCGCAACTCGGAGACGAGGGCATCGCTCAGGTTGGAGGCCGACAATGGTGGCAGTGGCGGAAGCCCAACTCGTCTCTCGAAGCAGAATGGATCGAGATGAGGGCTCACTTCAACGCAAGGAAGGCCATCGACGACCCCGGAAGACGCGTCATTCTGTACGTCCACGGCGGCGCGTACTTCTTCGGCAGTGTCGATGAGCATCGCTACCAGATGCAGCGCCATGCGCGCAAGTTGAAGGGCCGAGTCTTTGCTCCCAGATACCGCCTGGCGCCACAGTTTCCCTTCCCCTGCGGGTTGCAGGACTGTCTGGCAGCCTACCTCTACCTGCTCTCGTTCCAGGACCCAAGCACGATTCTCCTGGCTGGCGACTCTGCTGGGGGAGGCATGGTCATGTCAATGTTGTGCATCATCAGAGATCAGGGGATCCCGCTGCCTGCCGGTGGGATTCTGCTGAGCCCGTGGGTCGACCTTACGCATTCGTTTCCCAGTGTTGGTTCCGACGCGCCGCTTGATTACATCCCGCCTGCCGGCTTCCATCATAAGCCCTCCCGAGCCTGGCCACCACCAAACGAGGATGAGTTTGCCATACTGCGGGAGGAAGCCGCCCATCAGTCAAACACATCGAAGAAAGCAGCCGCCGATCTTGAAGCGCAAACTTCACAGACGAAGAAGGACATCGACGCAGACAAGCTGGGCGATTTGATGGGCGACAAGGCGGGTTCTTCAAAGCATCTCTCCGTCAACATTGACGGCAAGCCTACACAAGTCAAGGACCAGATTCAGGTCAGTTCTGCAGCCACGAAGATCTACAAGGAAACTCAGGCGCTGAACGATAGACCAGCTGTATACAACAAACGCTCTCGTTAATCATCCTTTGGTGAGCACGGTCATGCAGACCACGCTCGGCGGCTTACCTCCATTGTTGATCCTCGTCGGCGGAGGCGAGATTCTACGCGATGAACAGATCTACCTCGCCCATAAATGTGCGAATCCAGCGAAATATGCGCCCGCATCTGAGTCGCTCTCGGAGAAGGAGCGCGAGCTGCTATCAAAGTACAAGCCGACAGACGTACAGTTGCAAGTATGGGATGACTTGTGCCATGTCGCTCCCACGCTCAGTTTCACCCGACCAGCCAAGCTCATGTATCGGTCTGTGGCCCAATTCGGTGCCTGGGCATTGGCAAGAGCACAAAAAACGGGCATCGAGATTTTATACGATGATGACATTTCCGTCATTTCCAGGTCGGGATCCGAGACAGACTTGCCCCAAGATGGCCACCCCTCGGGTGAAGAAGAAGCGAGGCATCCCACAGGCGCCGTCGATTCTGGACACGTCGGCAAGGCGGGCGACCCGTTGCCTCACTTTCGGAATCACATGATTCGTCAGCGAGTGACACGCCATGGAATCACCCTCCCATTGGCTCCTGAATCAGAACTCGTCGCTTGTTGCATGGACGCCTCGGACATTGGAGTCGTCAAAGAACACACGGCCAAGAAATGGCTCGAAACGAGACAGCATCATGACCATAGGTTTGCGTCGGCGAAAAAGAAGGTCCACAAGAAAATCATCAAGGAAATGGCAATTGGCTTCCAGGATCTTGGGCCAGACGAGCACCCTCCGCCAACAGCACTTGCTGGCAGGTGGTTGGCCGGCAAAGACGGTGACGACAAGAAGCGGAGGACCAAGAGCGTGGGTCTCGCCCTGTGGTCGCTCTGGGGCTCCAAACACGACGAGCTCACCGTAGAACGTGAGGAAGAGGCAGACAAGCCGCCCCAAGCGCAGGATGTCACGGGTGACGAGGGTAGAGGGGCGAGGTCCTATCAGGACATTGAAAATCAGCAGCCCGGATCATCATCGTCGTCAAAGCCGCCGATTGCTGGAAGCAGGAGCAGATCTCGTCGTCGCACCGTCGTTGATGAGAATCAGACCGACGACGAGGCCGTGGACGAGAACAGCACCGTGGCGCAACTCATCGAGCGTCGCGAGGAACGAGAAAACAGGGCCAACCCGGATCTCTTGAGCCCCAATTACGTTGCACAGACTGGTGTCGCGGGCAAGCGCCCCTTCATAGGAGGAATTGCCATGCCGTTTAGCTTGAAGGTGGATGCAGACACGGCGAGCATGGTCACCTTGAATTCGTCGGTGACCCCGAATCCCGAGGCAAATGCGCACAAAACCTTGGGTGGCAGCAGGTTGGACGTCACCACTCAGCCAGCATCTGAGAATGTGGCTCGAGCAGAGGAGTTGTTGGCCGCTGGCACAGAAAGACCTGCCATTGAGACTTTTTTGTCAGCGGACCGAAAGATTGCCAAAGCAAAAGGGTCCATGGATGCCAGCGCGTGAAGGGGATATTTTGAGAAGAAAGGAGAGTGAAGGACACCTGTAGCCAGCTACCTAGATCGAAATCCCGTGTACTGGCAATCGCATCCGGGTCGCAGGCTATTGTTACGCGGCCCTGTTCACAGAACCTACGAGCTTGTACAAGACAATCATTTTTTCTTTGGCAGGTCCTGTGCAAATCTCGAATTGACGATAAAAAAAAGATTCGGCTTTGAATACACCAGCATGCGTGCAAGTGCAGCTGTGTCGGGTCTACTCGATAGGCATACATTACGCCCTCCAATGATCAACATGAGGTATACGCGAAAAATACAAAGAAAAAAAGAAAAAAGAAAATCCCTGGTATATCCGGCCGTCACTTTGGTTCTTTCTTCTGCGCCCGCCGCTTTACACAAAGATTGTGCAATATGCCCTCTCTTCCTCTCCCTCTTTTCATCTATAAATATGCCCACGTACAAACGACTACGTACTTCAACACGCCTTCAGTTTCTTAGTATACAGCACGCTCCTCGATCTCACAAATCAATGGCCAGTGTCAAGATAACACAAGTCGGGAGACTGGAAAAGCCACTCAAGCTCTTCTTGTCCGTGTCCTCCTTTCTTCATAGCGCTCAGTCGACGCCGTTGTATCGCTTCCACTGCTCCAGGTAAAAGTACGGGTCCTGGGGGCCCTTATCCAGACCCTTGTAGTCACCTGGCTCGGCTCGAATCTCACGGCTCACAAAGGGACTCAACTGTTTGTCCCGTACTCTCAGCGCTCAATTTTTTCTTCTTCTTCGGCAGATGAATAATGCCGTGGCAGGCAGAAGCGGGCGACGTACCTTGAAGTCGTTGAGACCAGACGGCACAGCGTACGTGCGAACCTTGTTCCATTCAATGACGTATCCTCCGTGCTTTGTGTGACGGCCCATGGACCCGGTCCTGTTTCCTTTGTAGAAGCCCTTGCCGACATCTTTGGTGGTGAGTTTGAGGTGGCGATAGCGTCCGACGGAGAGGACTTGCGTCGGCCTCATTGCGCGCTGATTGGGGAGTTGGGTTGGGTTTGGGGCTTTTTATGGAAGTACATGTGCGTCTGTTAGGAGAGATGAGGTCGCGGGAACAAAGCTTACAAGAAGCGCCGACTACGGGGACTGGCGTTGTTCCGATCCGCGTGGTGACAAGACAGTCGTGCACGGGATGGGTGGATGCTGCTAAGCGGCGGCGCGCGGCGGATCTCATTTTGAATTTCTACGTAACTAACTCATGACGTGCAAGGTCGAACCCCGGGATCATGAAACTTGACATTTCCACCCCGTAGACACGTTTGTCCCTGATTTTTTTCTGAATTTTTTTTTTTTCATTCTTGCCCTCCCGAATTTCGATACTAAAGGAGAATGATTGATTCGAAAAAATCGTGCAAGCTTTTCAAGTCTATCGAGGCATGCACAGGACTTGGCCGCAAGCTGTTGTTACTAGGACCTCTCGCATCGCTGAAGCTCCCCTCAGCGGCTGACTGACCGACTGCCTTCCTGGTGGATTGGCAAAAGTGTCGCCGACTCGAGCCGGGCATTTGCATTGCAAAATGAATGGCTATCCGGCTGATAGCCTGGATCATAATGTCCCTTTCCTGGTCGCGTCTGGCTTGGACTCGGCAGAGCCGCCGGCAGATCTGCCTGCGGAGCTAGAGTCACAGGGACAGCTCGTTGAGTCGGACCAACCGCCGCTCGATACAAGGGAGTCGCAGGTGGTTGAGAGATACCTGGCCGACGTGGATGCTAGAGGAACCTCGTGGGCACTTTCTGCGAGGGACCAGCCCTATAGGCTCAGAGTCAAGACGATTGGAAGGGTATGATGGCACCGTGATCACGATCCAAAGGAGCTATGCAGTATTAGTTGGTTGGCATGGGACTCTGTTGACTCTACAGCATAGTCGTACCCTCTACCGCCTCGCAAAGCAACCCTCCCCGACTCAGTCGACCCGGCAGAGACCGGCGCAATCCTTCATTCGCCGTTTTCCCCCTTGTCCCACGTCTCCGCTCTATATCCCGACGGCTTGATCGATCGGCAATGGATCAGGAAGCACCAGGCCCTTGTTCCCAGCATCTTTGTGAGCTTCTACAAGCTCGGAAACGACAATCAACTCAAGCACGACATCAACAGGATCAAGACCACCCTGGCGCGGTCCGGCTACAAAACCAGGCTTGCAGTTGTATTCTTTGGCGACGAGGACATGGGCACCGCTGTATTGACCGAGGAGATACAAGATCGACTGGAGGCCATCCGAAAGGGCACGGCTCTGGACCCCAAGTCCATATTCTACATTCCTGGACGACAGTCTCCCGGCGACCTGAAACGGAGCTTGGATAATATTCTCGCGATCCTGTACGCTATCGCTGTCGAGTATTACAGAGATCTCGGGCGGCACGCAAGAAAGAAACGATCGCGCGGCGTCGCTCCCCGACCCACGATTCCTCCCACATCAGGAACATCTCATACGCTCTCGCTGTCAGACTGGACTTTTCGATATGACTTCAAGACTGCCGTCTTGGCCGAGTTCAGGCAAGAGCTGGATGCGGCCATACGATCTTTCGAGCAGGCATACGAGATTCTTCTGGGGCAGGACGTTCTTGATGCGGTTCCCAGCTGGAGTCCTCGTTGGAACGAAGCACGGCAATTGGCCGACATCATTTCGATACGTTGCTTACGCCTGCACCTCTGGATGGGCCACACGAGCCTCGCAGTCAGAAGGTGGCAGGCACACCGGGACCGCATTGGTGATTTTGTAGACCGGAGAGGGCACGGGACAAACACATACGGCTGGCAAGCTTGGGAGGCCAGATGGGCTGAGGTCATGGCCAACTTGATAGAAAGGGTCGCAGTGCCCGGCTTGGTTCCGGCGTCGCCCTTGATATTCCTTCCGCCGGAGAAGGCTGTTCTGGGCGAGCGCCTGCACCCATGGGAGCATCTCCATCACACGGGCTACTGGTATCGCATTGCCGCCCGTCATTTAGCCGCTCGCCGTACTCTGGCTCGGATGATGCCCGACGAAGACCGTCGGGTGCCGGAGAGCCCATCGGGTAACAGGGCCACGGCGAGCAATTACGACACGTACATGTGTCCGCCGCCTTACGAAGAGTATCCATTGAGTGGAAACGGCGGTGGCGTCAACCACGCACAGCAGATCATTGATGTTCTTGTGAAGTCGAGGACACAATTTGAAGCCAGGAAGCAGCTGCGGATTGCCGCCGAGCTGTCTTTGGAGTGTGCAAGGGAGATGGCATTCTTGGGCTCCTGGGAGGAGGCGCTGGCGAATCTGCGTTCTGTCTGGTACGGCAACTCATTCCGGAGTGACAACTGGATGGACATTTCCGAGGATCTCTGCTGGCTGTTGCGACGCGCAGCAAAGGAATGCAATAAAGCAGATCTTGTTGTTGCAGTGGACTGGGAGCTGATGAATGAAAGTGAGTGCCACCGCAAATCTCAGCCAGTAACTACTGCATGCTTGTTTCTATTGTATTAATCGACGCTGACTCGCATGGCTGTCTATCAAGGGTTTTCAAAGCGACAGCATTGGCATTACGACCTTTCGCAATCGTTGGACGGCATGACTGTCAGTGGAAAGCAGCCGGTGCAAATATCGGACGAGACAGCATCCCCTCTGATCTCCTCAGATTTTGCGTTTCAAACTAGAGAGAGCAAGGCTGGAGATCACTGCAAAGCTCAGCTCACGCTGAGGTCCAATGCAGTCCACGGTGCGAAGCCTTTGATTTTATCGTCTGTTCAAATAGAGTTCGAAGGCAGTTTGAAGCCAATTGTGCTCGAACATGAACCAGCGGATGACAGTCAAGGCGATGTTGAAGCGCCTCTGGTTACTGAAGTAGACCTCGCCGAGAAGACGGGTGACGAGGACGACGCATTGACGGAGCTCAGAGGAGCCTGCAACTTGGTACTGAAAGCTGGCCAACGGCGGGTACTTGAAGTGATGATTCCGATACGAGAACCAGGCGAGGCCAAGGCTTTATCAGCGGTTTTGGAATTTAGAACCGGGGCTTTCGATCTCAGGTACACAACATCGTTCAACGAGACAGATTCAGAAAGACTTTGGTATGCCAAACGTGCCGGGAAGCCACGACGCCTGCGGGCTGATGCGCGAACTCTGCGCATCGAGCCGAAACCACCAAAACTGCAAATCACCTTGTTGAATTTGGCAGCGCAATATTACACAGATGAAGTCATCGAGCTGCGTGTTGAGCTGCGGAACGACGAAGAGGACACAGCGGTTGTCAAATTTGACGCACAGTTGCTCGGGGACCTGAGGCCAGCCATCAAGATTCGGGCCGGCGAGGAGGCTTCCCTGGGAGATGAAGGGGAGCTTCTGAACAAGAATCTAGGAGCAATTGCTCGTGGAGGCGTGATGGAGATGAGACTTGCCATCGACCCAATCGCGGCGTCTACGACGCACGAGCTGCATCTCCGAGCGGTGTACCACCTGCATTCTGATCCTGCAACACCAATTGTGCAAGCGTTGCCCATCCAAGTGGTGGTTGTGAGTCCATTCGAGGCAAATTATGACTTGCTGCCGCGGCTGCACCCGGACCCATGGCCAAGCTTGTTCGACTGGGCCGAAAGCACGGACGAGGGAAAGGCGAGAGAAGGTATAGGGCTCGCGCAACGATGGTCTCTACTGTGCCACTATGCATCCTTTGCGTCAGAAGATGTCGTGGTGACGGGGATGGAGATGCAGGTGCTGTCATGCACAGGGGGGGCCCAGTGCACTGTCTCGAGGCAGCCCGGGGATGAGTCGATGGGGAATGGCATCATGGTGTCTCCCCGGTCCATGAGCGAAGCGCAGTTTGACCTTTTGGTGCAGAAGTTCAGCCTGGACGACCGTCACAACGTGGCTTTGGATCTGGCGTTTGCCATCAAGTGGAAGAGGGCCGAGCCTGAGGCTGGAGCTGGAGCTGGGGCTGGGGTTGGGGCTGGCGGCGCCTCGGCCGACAACGTGACGACGCTACCGGTTGGACAGTATCTCGTGCTCGGGATGGAACCGAGAGTGCTCGCCATGGCGATGCATTCGGAGGGATCGCCGAGGCTACTGCGACTGGACCTGATGATTGAGAATCCGTCCGACCACTTCCTCACGTTTGGGCTCAGCATGGATCCCAGCGACCAATTCGGCTTCTCTGGCGCGAAGCAGACGACTGTCCACCTCCTGCCCATGTCGCGCAGGAGGTTGCGCTATCGGCTCTTGCCGTACGTGCGGGGCGACTATATCCGGCCTGGACTCGTGGTTCGCGACAAGTACTTTCAAAAGGTGCTTCGCATCATTCCCACGGAGGGCATGAAGATTGACAAGAATGGTCTATTGGTCTGGGTCCCTGGCGGGAAGGCGGTGACGGGGACCAAGCCTTGAGACGTGTAGATTCAAAGACGTTGATGAAATCACCCTCAAACTTGTGGACGTTGATTCTGATGGTGTTTCATGATATGGCGCACCCGACTGTTGACACTTGTAAACGACGCCGTGTCCGGGCCTCTTTTTTTTTTCTCCCTCTCTGCCTCCCCCCCTCTCTCTCTCTCCCTCGCTTTTCTGTCTTTGAATAATTATTTTTTCTTTGGTGGATAGAGAGAGTGATGATGAATAGGCCCGGAATGTGTCCCAGTAGAAGCCGAAACATATGCCCGGACTCGAAAACAAGCGCACATGTCTGTCGGTCATGATGGTGTATCATCTGGCGGTCTGTCCCAGGCAGTGGCAGCACGATTTGTTGCGACAGTGGCCTTGGGATCGGAGCCGGCAAACCTGATAACCCAGTCCCTGACCAGTCTCGTCTTGTCGCGCTGCTGCGGACCGAGAGGGCCCTGGCCGGCCCTGGCGAGGGCGCGCGAGGAGTAGCAGCCGCTCCCATCTGCCCTCCACAAGAGATGCAGCCGGGTCAGGCCCCTCCGGAGGCTCTGGCCGTAGACCTTGTCCCTGAAGACGTGAAGCGCCACGTTCTCCATGAGCACCACATCTTGCCTCCTCAGCTGGGCGACGTGGCTACCGGCCACGCTGTCGGTCGGCAGCCAAAAGGTTACGGCGAAGCCGGCAGCCGTCTCGTCGCCGACGAGGACCTCGACGAGTGACAGCGTGCTGCCCCATCTGGTGGTGACGCTGCGAGGCTGGTCCACCGACAAGACGCCCACAATGAGGTTGAGCGTGATGGTCTGCGGATGCAGAAGCGTGACCTGTCTGGCCGAGGGCACGTCCTCCAGGTCTGACAGGTGTCCTGGCTCGGGGGGGACAGGTCGAGGCTCGCCATTTTCCTCCTCCTGGTCCTCCTCTGACAAGACCGACGCTGACGACGTCGTGGTGGTGGTGTTTGTTGTTGCAAACGACGTGTCTGCAAAGGCGTCGCCGGCGCCCTCTTCATGCACAGCGAGCGAGTGCTCGCAAAACTGCGTCAGGGTGTCGTCACGGCCGACCTCGTCTTCTTCAAAAGCGGTCGTGTCTGCCGAGATGACGAAGAAGTTGCTGTTGGCCGTGGCGGCAACAGAAACCTGAGCCTGGCTGAGACCCGTGTGCAGAGGCCGTCGAAGGAGCGAAAGGGACCGCCATGCCGCATACCGCTGGGCCGAGGAGAGTGCACTACTACTGCTCGCGGCCGTCGTAGTGTCGAGGCCAAGGAGGTCCTGGAACGGCTTTTCAAAGGCATCGACGACGCATGACGCTTCGGTGAGGCTGGGTATTGACGGGGCCCCGGTGAATAGAATGAGCTTTGCGCTGGATGGCATGGTGTGCATGAAACTTGTTTTTTTTTCTCTCGTGGTCGCTGTAGAGGGGGACCATGCTCTGCTCTGATCTGGCCACGACGGAACATTGAAAAAGGATTTAGACTAGAAAATTTAGGTTGGAAAGGTAAGGGAGGTTTTTTTTGTTTAAAAGAGTTTGCTGCTAGCTTTGAGACGGACGACAAACGAACTCTGAACCACAGATTCGGATCCACCCGCGAACCTACCGACCTGCCAAATACAGACTCCAGAGGAGACCAAAGGGCAACCTGCATGTCTCTCTCTCTCTGTTTTCTTCTTTCTCTCTCTCTCTCTCTGTGTGTGTGTGTGTGTGTGTTTCCATCCCTCCCTCTCTGACAAAAGGGAGGAAAACAAAAAAAAAAAGAGAGAGACTCCTGCAGTCATCATCCACTTCGGCGCCATCCGTAATCGGCTTCGGCTCCCGTCGTTTATCAAGATTCACCAAAACAGCCCCCCCCCCCGTGACCAGCTTGGCTTTCTACACCATGTCCGACTTCTTCAACGTCATAGAGCACGTCATTGACGCTTCCCACATACGAGACTATGCACGTGCTACCGCAGAGTCGCAGGAAGCTGTCTTGCAGCTTCACGTGAAGCAGTATACGCCCAAGGACGACAACACGTTTTCGCATGGCCAGGATGTAACCATTATCGGCGGCCATGCCAATGGCATTCCCAAGGTAAGACTACCAGAAGCATGGTCACGATGGAATCATCATGCATGGTCAAGCTGATTCACCTAGGAAATGTACGAGCCCCTCTGGGACGACTTGTACCAAGAGCTGAAGAAGAAGGGCATCCGCGTCCGCCATATCTGGATAGCCGATGTTGCCTGGCAGGGCCAAAGCGGCATCCTCAATCATGACCGGCGTCTTCTGGGCAACGATCGTGCGTATTTTTTTTTCCTCTTCTCTTCTCTTTCTGCTTGTCCCCAGTCTTTGCTTTCCATCCCTTCGTTGTCTACCGAAACACAGGCACACACTGGCAAGGAGGGTAAAACAATAGAATAAACAAATAAACAAACAAGTGCTAAATGAAAACCCTCGTGGCAGCATCTTGGTACGACCATGCCCGAGACATGATGCACATGATCAACGTTTTTCGCATGCCCCGACCTCTGGTCGCCTTTGGCCATTCCTTTGGCGCCAATGCACTGAGCCACGCTGCCCTGCTGCATCCGCGCCTCTTCCACAGCATGGTGCTTCTAGATCCCGTCATCACCCCAAACCACGGGGATCATCCGTCAGACATTGGAAAAGAGCCGGCCGCCGCGACCGCCGTGCGCCGCGAGACGTGGCCTTCGCGCCAAAGGGCAGCCGAGTCCTTCCGCAAGCACCCCTTCTATCGGACGTGGGATCCGAGAGCCCTCAACCGGTGGATCAGGTTTGGCCTGCGGCAGGTCACGGCAGACCCGGACGGCGAGGTGGCCCTGGCCACGACAAAGGCCCAGGAGACCTTCACTTTCCTGCGGCCGTCCTGGCCCGCATTTGACGACCAGGGCCGACACGTCGTGAATCCGGCTTGGATGCGGGATGTCGGCACCTCCACCAGGGTCGATTACCCCATGTATCCGCTGTACCGCCCCGAATCCATGCTCACGTACATGCGCCTGCCCAGCCTGCGGCCCAGCGTGCTGTACGTCAGCGGTGCCCAGAGCCCCATCGTTTCCGAGGAGCACATGAGGACGAGGACGGAAATCACGGGCACTGGCACCGGCGGCAGCGGCGGCGTGCCCTCTGGTCGCGTCAAAGAGACTCGTCACGCCAAGTTTGGGCACATGATTCCCTTTGAGGACCCCGCCTTCTGCGCCCGCCAAGCCGCTGCCTTTCTCGAGACTGAGTTGGAATTGTGGAAACGGGAAGAAGAGGAATACAGAGAGTGGGCAAACATGCCCTTTGAGGAAAAGACGCGGCTGTCTCCGACGTGGATGAAGCACCTGGGCATCAAAGACAAGGTGACGCCCAAAATATAAAACTCGCCAAGTGCCATTACCAAGTGCCATTACCAAGTGCCATTACTAGATACCTATCTTTTTGCCAGTAGAGTACGTAGAGCCTCGACTTGTTAAGCAGATTGCAAGAGTGATATTGGCGCATTCCCCCCCCTTCTCACTCTCTCTCTCTCTCACTCTCTCTCTCTCTCACTCTCTCTCTCTCTCTCTGTGTGTGTAAGTCTGTCTGTGTCTGTCTGTCTGTGTCTGTCTGTCTGTGTCTGTCTGTCTGTGTCTGTCTGTCTGTGTCTGTGTCTGTGTTTTCCCCCTATCTCTATCTCTCCTTTTTCTCTTCTCTTCTTTCCTTTTCCGAGTGATTGCACAATACTTCAGTCTAGCAAGCTGTAGCTGAATCCTCAATCATACATGATTGTCTGCTAAAGAAAAAAGAAGTCAAAAGAGAAAAAAGAAGTAAAAAGAAGTAAAAAGAGAGAAAAAAAGTAAAAAGAGAAAAAAGAAAAGAGAAAAAAGAAGTAAAAAGTCAGCGCCTCTGGCTGCTCACCGAGTTTTTATCCCCGAAAAAAAGGAACGAAATGGCACAGCTGCTCGCCTTCTTCCAATTCATAGATAAGAGTATAGACGGAAAATGAAATGAGAAGAACAAAGAATAGATGAGATTGGTAACAGATCCATCTCTGTTGGATCTTCTTTTCCAGTGAGCCGACGGCCCAGCATCAAATGTAAAACATGGAGTCCTTCAGCGACGGGTGAATCCCCCTCGGCGAGGAGAAGGACGAGGCCGAAGGCCCCGTCGTGGACGTGCGTACGCTCTCAGTGTCGCCAAAGTCGTACTGGGGACGGTGGACGCGGGCGCGCTCGCACAGGATGTCGGCGTAGTAGGCGGGCGGGCAGATGCTGACGGCCTTGGTGGCGCGCCCAAACAGGTAGCACATCTCGTGAGTAAGGCGCTCCAGCTCGTTGGCCGCCTTGTCGCCGTACTTGTAGCGGAAGATCTCGTCGAGCAGGACGGTGTAGTGGGCAGGGCGGGCGGTGCCCTGCAGGGCGTCGTGGGCGGTCAGGAAGAAGTCCCAGTAGGGAGCGAGGGTGATGCCGCGGTCAACGACGGTGCCGCTCTTGGTGTTGCCCGAGCGCGACATGTCGTCCTTGTCGGTCGGGAAGAAGCGCGTCTGGTGGCGCTTGACCGACACGATGATGGACAGCTTGGGCTGCTTCGTCTGGGACACTTGGCGGCAGGCCTCGCGGATCCTAGGCAGCTCATCGTTAATGACTTGGGAAAATTGCCCGCCCGAGACGCCGTCGCGGAAGATGACGATGTTTTCCGGGAGCTGCGACTGGTTCCTCCTCTGCCACAGATACAGGCGGGACTTGAAGGTCTCGGTCAGCGCGTCATCCAGAATCTCCTTCTTCGCCTTTTGCTCCCACGCTACGGCCGGCCACTGCGCCAAATCCTGGTCGACCGAGGCCACCAGGCCGACCAGGCTCGGCGGCTCGCTGCCCTTGGACACTTTCATGTTGGTTGGGTGCGTGACGTCGTATCCGACGAACATGGTCTTGCCCTCCTTCAGCAGGCCACACTCGTTGTTCAGCTTGTGGTTGACGCCGCCCGCCTTGAGGTTGATCTTGAGCCCGACGTTGCTGTAGTACGACAGGTTCCTGTCCTTTTGCAGGTGCTTGGCCAAGAGGCAGCTCGTGTGGATGCCGAACTTGCAGTCGCCCAGCCGCTTGATCTTGGCGTACACTCCCGTGCTGCTCTGGGGAAGGGTGAACAAGATGAGGTCCACGTTGAATTTTTCACAATGCTGGAAGATTTTCTCCAAGCCGTCGCCGTCGCCCGTGCGCATGGCGCTCTCGTATGTCGTGTAGTGTTTGGAGAGCCTGAAGTGCGTCTTTTCGATGTTGATGCCCATGTCCTTGGCCATGAAGCCGACGCACTGCAGCATAGCGCCCTCGCTGACTTGCCGGCCGACGTCGGACTCTTGCATGATGATGTTGACGTAGGTCCATCTCTGGAACCTCTTTCCCGGCTTGGCGATCTTGACGGCCCTCATGTTCCACGACCCGTTGAAGGGCGTGACAGCCACCTTCTTCCTGTTGGCATCTATGTACGCCACCGCGGGGATGGTGAGCACCCTACCCATGACGACGGCCATCTGCTTTCCAACCGAGACGCCGAACTTGTTGAGCGTCGGATTGTTCTCGTACTCCAGCACGCCGCGGGCTTCGTTGGCGATGGAGACGGCATTCTCATACGGTGTCCGGCAGGCGAACGACAGCATGGCCGTGGTTTCGTCTCCCGTCAGTTTTGAATCCACCATCTGGCCAGGCTGGATCTCCACCATTTCGGCAGGGAAGAAGACGGGCCGTTTGTGTGTCCCCGTGTTGAGGACAGGCAGGTTCTGCAGAGTCATGTTGTATTCTGGCGAAAAGCGCCGCATTAGTGCCGGACACGTGCTGGGCATAAGACAGGAAAAGTAGAAGACGGACGGGCCATGCCGGGACTGGTTTACTTACTTTGCCTATAGTGTTCATGGACGGAAATGAATCGGCCGCCTTTGCCGTTGGTGTTAGCGAGCCAAAACCTGATGTTCTTGGGCCCCGGGTAATCCAATCCCCCGTCAATCTGGGGTTTGGGTTCCTCTGCCGTGACCAGTGCTTCGTGACAAACCAAGCCCTGCAATGTCTTGGTGCGTCGGACCCTAGCGCCGTCGCTGACGATGAAGGTGGCCCAGACGCGTGTGTAGCGCAGGGTTTTGTGGAAAACCCTCACCCTCTTGATATTCGCGTCTTTCTTCCCCGCGGGACGGATGCCCAGGTTCGTCATGATTGTGTCCATCCTGCCCGAGATCCTAAAGACGCCATGAGTGACGTTGGTGTTGAGCATCAGACGCCCCGTCGATATGCGGGCTGACTGAAAGAAGCCACGAGCTGCAATGATTGGCCGCGCGTCCTGCATCAGACTGGTCGTTCTGGCGGCTTCATCGATGGGAAAGAAGCGAGTTTTCGACGCCGTGACCTGGTTCACTCTGGATCTCGCCGTGTGACCAAGGATGATGTCCAGGGCGTCTATGACCTCGGGAAACTTGGGATACGTCGTTCTGTCGCCGTTGTCATCCATGGACCGGGCGTAGGACGCGAGATCACCGACACGAACCTCGGTAGGTCCGCGAAGCGTGATGCGGACCGTGTCTTGTTCCTGGCCGGCAGCCTCGGATGGGAGTCGAATGGTGATGGGATTCTCGTGCAAATCGATCTTCTGCGAGGTTATAATTTGGCTCTTGAACTGCGAGGCGAAACCAATATTCTTGTGCTGTAGGGATAAATAGCTCAGCAGCTCGTGAATAGCCAGATGCAGCTTTTTACCCTTGGCGGCCTCCTCCTGGGCCGCCTCTTCGCCCATCTGGGGACCCGTATGCCTACGCTCCATCACTTCAAGCTCATATCTGTACACAGTCTTGAATCTGAATTCGACGGGGAAGTAATTGGCCCAGAGGACAACGTTCCTCCCCGCCGACCCAAAAGCTGGCCGGTTCGGGAATGCGTCGCACTTGAGTTCTTTCTGCTTCAGGTCCAGCGATGCCATCCTGGTCGTCAAGTCCCGGGCAGATGACAAATTTTGATTGACGATGCCATCTTCCATTCTGGTAATGGCTGCGTCTGGGCCTGGTATATTGCCAGCGAGGCTTCATCCAAGGCATCAGCATGCAGCTCAGCTCAGCCTAGCTGAAGGCGGACATCCGAACATTCATCCATTCATCCATCTCATTATGCACGTACCTGAATACCTGGGACCTGGTGTCATTGGACGGTCCTCCTCCACGTCCGCCTCTGAAACCTCCTCCAGCTCCTCCGCGTCCGCGTCCTCCGAAGCTTCCTTGGGAGCCTCCGCGGTCGCGCCCTCCAAAACTTCCTTGGAAGCCTCCGCGGTCGCGTCCGCCGCGGCCGCCGCGGCCGCCGCCACCACTTCCACCACCACCACGGCCTCTTCCTCCTCGATCAGACATGAGAATGGGATTGTTTCTGACGATGATTGGAGTAAAGTTGGAAGTTGTTCCCAAATCAGTTTACACCAATGTAGGGGTATTGGTGATCTGTATCAGCAGCAAATTCAGCTGTGGGGGTGGTTCAAATGAGGGCGGGGACGAAGCCAAGGCGCAGGAATGGTAGCAGCGCCTTTCCGGTCTGGTCCGGTTTGACAGGGTGACAAGAACAGACAAAAAGGCTCAACTGGCGAGCTGTAGATGATGTCGTCAATGTGTCGTCAATGTTTCAAGGTGCAAACGGTGACAGGGATGCAAGGCAGCTGCTCAGCTTTTTACGTGGGAGAGGGTCAAGACCATCACTCTGCACGCTGAGAAGGTTTGATAATGGACCACCACGGGCAAGGATGAGCAAGGATGAGCAAGGTTGAGCAACAAAAGATGAGAGCAATGAAGATGAGCAAAAGTCGTAGGGCAGCAAGGTCTCTATTCAAGTACTAACGAGCATGGTTCAAGGGCAGGCCACCTCTGTTCGCGACGTCCGTTTGCACAAGTGAAAATGGTTTCGAATGGATGAGTGAATCTGCAGGTGCCACCGGCACATCGCCTCCTCATCGCCTCCTCATCGCCTCCTTAGGCAGTTCATGACAAACGACGACAAACTCGGGCCATTCACCGCAACAACAAGAAAAAACAAGGAAAGAGACGGGAAAAGCAAGTAAAAAAGGGGGGAAAGCAAAACTGACACCGCTTGTGGTCTGTAGTCCTTGCCCCGGACGCCGCCGCACCTTCTCCCGTCAGATCGTCTGAATCCATGGAACAAGCGGCCGCAGCTAGTTGCTAGCGCACGATGAAGTGACATGACTGACTTGAATACTGTCCACATTCATACATATATTCATCTTGACTGCACCGGCTGCGGGCATCACAGGGAGCTGCGGGCGGTGATCTTGTCCAGGACACGACGCTCTGTGCATCTCCACCGACGTCTGCTGTCACCGGACGCAACTTGACGTCACTCTCGCGGGACCGCGCGGCAAATCTCCAGTCCAGCCAGTACTGCCTGGTTTGTGTAGGAAGGCGGCAAACAGCAAACATGCACGGGGGTACTGATGGTGTGCATCCTATCATAACTTTCCCGTCATACTGTAACCCCGTACTCCGTACTCGCCGCAGTGCTGCCATTCTGGTCGTGATTGGGTGGGGTGTTGCTTCTCACTTGTTCTTTGTGTTTCTCCTTCTTCTGTGCTTCTGGTCCCCTGACACCCTTTCGAACCAGGATCATAATCAGAAATCATAACCATACATAATCAGATACCGGAAAAGCAGACAAAGGCACGCGGCCCCCCCACCCCCTGAACTCTCTGTATTCCCGTCCATCGTTGCAGTTGTCCATAGCGTGGCTGTGAAGTGTAACGGCGTTTCCCCGCTCAAGGGGCACCGACCAACGATGAATCTCGAACAAGCGCCCCGGCTGTGACTGCGTCAAGACATGCCTCCCAAAGCAGATCACGTCACCTCATTGGGTGCGAACCTACCAAACAATGCCAGGGGATCGTTTTTTTTTGTGCTCAAGGCGGCGGCCAAGGGAAGCTCAATGGAGCGCGGCAAAGCGCCCGCCCAGACTGAACACCCACATGTATAAATAAACTCTTTGGTCTCCAAGGTGACATTTTCCACGGGCAAGAAGTAGACAACTCTTCCATCATCTTATTTTTTTTCTCCGGGAGAAACGACGGTCGAAGAATCTAAATCCACTCCCCTTCACTTCCCTCGACTTCGTCTTGGGCAAATTCTCGCAAGACAAACTCTGCAATCTCGGCCATCCTGCCCATAATCCCAGCAATCCTCCCACAGTTCCAGTCAAGTGCCGAGAAAAAATGGGCGTAGTCAAAGCAGCCCTAAAGTTCATCGCCATTCCCATCGTTCTCGCCGTCGTGTTGGCCGTTTTGGTCGTCATCATGATCAAGATCAGGCGGAGCAAGAGCAAGAACAAGGACATTGAGCGCGGCGAATTTCCGCCACCAGCCCTCCCGCCACCGAGCTATCCGTCCGTATCGCAGCCTCAAGCACCGTACTTCTCGCCAAATAAGGGAGCGGACGCGCAGACTAGATTCGTCTAAGGAAGCCAGACTATCATGTGAGCTCGTTTGTGGTTGGGCTCACGATAAATTTCGATGACTTTCCTCGTGTTTGGGGCCTCGTCAAATGAGCATCAATGCGTGGCAGGACCGCCGAGAATGTAATTAGCCAAATCACGAAATTCGTGTGCTTTTGAAAATCATGACCCGCAGCCGGCGGGTGTCAGAATCAATTCCCGAGTTTTTTTTTTTTTTTTTTTTTTACCTTTCCAATGACTTCAAAGGCAAATCCACTACCGCTCCTGACATAAAGAGCCACCAGCTCCCGCATTTGGCTCACTGGAACCTCTTTGGCGGCGCTCCTCTAAGTAGCTTGCATTCCGCGTGAATCAGTAAGCCCATTGTTTCGTCAACGTTTTCCTGCGTGAAAGCATTTTGCTCAAGTCGCCATTGACAAGTCTCGTGTCTTCCTGAGCAGCTATGGCGCTCTCGTCCAGTGAGTTCTTGGGCTTCTCTTTGGCTGAATGCATGCGACTTCATTGATGAATGACGGAGCAACGATTTGTCCGTGTTCCCAAGCGTCGTTTCAAGCTGCTTAGCAAAAAGGCACAGGAATGGCATCAGAAGTAGCGTCGCAGGGTAAACCGGAACGCAGGCTCGACACTCCTGAGCGGCTGCCTGCGCGAGAACTGAGAAAACAAGTCTCGGGACCATGGTCCTTTGTCAAAGACTTGGTTCGTGTCCAGCGGTTGCGACGTCCATTATCTCTCCTTCTAATCCCGGAACAAGGAATACCCCAACACCGGCCGACTCGAGCATACCACGGCCGTGATTCTGGCCAACGAATTTGTCTGGCTCCTGCACGCCGACGTAGACGTCCCTTATCCATGCTTTCTGTCGTAAAACGCGCTCAACACAGGGCAACTTGCCGCTGAGACGCTTGAAACATGGTTCCATAGTGGTATACAGGGCATGCGGAGCTGAGATTTCGCTGGCGAGACCAGCCTCGGTAGTAGAGAATTGAGTGGCCAGCTTCAAGAGGCAACATTCTTCAGCGTGTGTGTTGCCTTCGAACTCCAGAGTGTAGCCCTCGGCAATGACTTCTCCGTCGTCGAGACGAATCAGCAGGGCACCGACACGAAAGTTGCTTGGCTTCGGGGGCGACTTCTTGGCCAGCTCCAACGCACGTTGCATCAACTCCAAATGGTCATGTCTTGTTGCTGGAAGTGCCATGACTATATGGTCCTTGTGAGCTTTGAGGATTTGCGTCTTGAGAACATAAACTGTACTGCATTTTTGTACACCGCTTATCGCATTGCTGGTGGAGCCGCCTCGGTCCTTGCTTGCCCCGCCCACCAGACCTTCAGAAGTTCAAGAGGTTGCGTTTGATGCGCTCCACAACAAAGTCCCGGGCGCGTCTTCGATGCGCGACGTGCTTCACCTATCACCCCCGGTGGCAATTCGTGAGCGCTTTCTTTTTCGCACCACGCGTGTGAATGCGCGCACACAATCATGTCAGACACTGAGGATGTTGCGGACAATGAGCTCCCAGTCATTGACCCATACGACGTCTTGGTACTTGAACGAGACGCCACGGCAGATCAGGTCAAGAGCGCATACCGAAAGGCAGCTCTGAAGAACCATCCAGGTGAAATGCGCTGGCTCGAGTACACTTTTCCCGCCAAAGGCTGACCAATTCTTCCGCGCAGACAAGGTACCTGATGAGCTCAAGGAAACCGCTCACGTCGAGTTTCAAAAAATCGCATTTGCCTACGCCGTGCTCTCGGATCCCATCCGTCGCAAGCGCTATGATACCACCGGTTCGACCTCTGAGTCCATTGTCGACGCAGACGGCTTCAACTGGAGCGACTTCTACCGAGAGCAGTTCAAAGACTCGATATCGGCGGATGCGATCAAGGCCTTTGCGGATAGATACAAGGGCTCGGACGAGGAGAAGGACGATTTATTGACTGCCTACGAGGAATGTGAAGGGGACATGGACCAAATATACGAGCGCGTCATGTTGAGTGATGTGGCAGCAGACGATGCAAGATTTCGAGAAATTATTGACGCAGCCATCGCGTCGGAGGACGTGCCCCCCTTTTCCACCTACACAAAGGAAAGCAAGAAGCGCCGCGCGGCGAGGATCAAGGCGGCAAAGGCCGAAGCCGACGAAGCAGAGGATTATGCCAGGGAACTAGGCGTCCACGAAAAGTTGTTTACGGACAAGGGCAAGAAATCCAAGGGCAACTCAGAAGACGGCCTCGCAGCCTTGATCCAGAAGCGGCAGCAAGATCGGTCATCTGGCTTCTTGGACCATTTGGCCGAAAAATACGGAGCCAGCACGAGCAAGGGAAAGAAGGGCAAGAAAAGGTCAAAGGAGGATGACGACGTCTCAGAGGAAGCGTTCGAGGCGGCCGCGGCCAAGCTCAAGAGCAGCAAGCCTAAGAAGGCCAAGAAGTAGCAGAGGAGTAATTTCTGCAAGCCAAGGGCCGAAATAAGCTCTTGGAATGACAGATCATCACGTCATCGGAAAGTTTGGCAATTGAGTGTTGTACGTAACGTGCTCCTTAAAATTAGATACACGCAGCAGCAGTATGAACATCCTTTGCCTCTCTTACGACAGCGGGAATGCGCGGCGAGATGAAGCTTTCTCTACTACTAGGTACTAGGTAGGTACTGTAGAGCTGACAACTCTGTGGGGCCCCGAGCCCCGCGCAGGCATCGAGGACGCGATGTGAACGTGCACCTATCAACACTATCAACACTATCAACATCAACCAACGCCACCAACACCTCTGCCGTGATATCCGAAATCATTGTACAGCCGCATCAGCGCATTCCGATCGGACTTCTCAAAGACATGTATCGCGCGCTCTCTCATCCATGACTGAAGCATGCGCCGCCGAAATTTACCCACGTTATTGCTTCCACCTCTCGCCAACGGTCAATACTTGGTGCCTTCTGCGCGCTGCAGAAATCTATGCTCTTGAGCAACATGCAGGATTCCAAGGTTCGGAGCGGCCTTGACACTACTTCACCCAATCGCTCTTTCTCACAATGGCAACAGGGGAAAACTTCTTCTTCTTCAGGAACCTGCCGATAAAATGGGTGCGAATAACGGGCCTCGTCGTCGCATTACATGAACTCGAAGGGCGAAGGCTTCGCGTCTTCACCATTGACGACAGCAGCGGAAAGTGCATCGAGGCAGTCATCGCGGTTCAACAAAAGACAAGAAAGGACGAGCTTGTGCAGAATACGGCCAGCTGGCCTGCAACGAAAGCTGGCCAAGCGCACAAGACTGCCGGATGTGAAGCTCCCTGTACGACAGAGTCTCCCATCGACATCCAGGTGGGAGATGTCGTTGACGCCAAGGGAAGCCTGTCCATCTACCGAAATGCAAGGCAGATCAAGATTGAAAAAGTGACGGTAGTGAAGAGTACCGCACAGGAAATTGCGCTCTGGCAGAAGAGGTCCAGATTTCGTCAAGACGTTCTACAGAAACCGTGGACCTTGACACAGAGGGACATACGACGCTGTCGAAAAGAATCCGAAGCTTCAGCGCCAAGCGCAGACAGGAAGAAAAAACGTCTCAAGAAGAAAGCAGAAGAGGGAGAAGGTGCAGCGCGAAGCGCCTCCGAGTCTACGACAAGACAGGTCGTTTCTGCGTCAGAAATCCCCGACCACCCGGAGAAATCCAAACGTAGTGACGCCAGGGCGCGGTTAGTGGAAATGATTCGAAACGGCTCGGCAAATGGAAAGTACGATGCGTTGGGACTCTAAATAATGTCGCATCACGGGATTGGAAAAGACACATTTACAAAAGGGGGCATCCGTGCTGTTCATGGGCAATGGTTGCGATTGCTTTTCTCTTCTTGCACCTGTCTTGTCCCACATTCAAGATTGAGGTTTGCCTTGTTCTCTGAGTCCAAAGCGTTCCATCGTGTCGAGAACGAGCTGTCGTCCGGGCTGTCTGTGATCCTGGCTGATGCCATTTTTTGATTGTCTCGCAGCGTGCCCAATGGCTCGTTTCCTACACGATCGAACGCTTCGGGCTCAGAAAACAGAGCCCAGTCAAGTTATTTTCTTCCTACATACTACATACTACATGCTACAGACTACATATATACACTATACATTTTTCTCTCGCCAAATGCTATGCGCTGGAAACAAAGCCAACCCGATAAAAGTGGAAGCTGCCAGTTCATAGCGATTCGCAACTTCCTTCCCGTTGAAGACGGTTGACGTGCAACTTTTTAGGAGCAGTGATTATCTGACAGGAGGGCCGTGGTATGGCAGGGACAATTGCGACGGCAGAGTTTGATCAGAGGGCGCAGGAGCTTGTGTCCTCTCCTCCTCCCTCCCTCCTCCTTCCCTGTTGCCTTCATCCACGTCACGAAGACTTGTTGACGTTCCTACCCTCAGATGGCCGCAAACCTTCCTCGTCTTGTCCTGCTAGCATTCGGCCGGTACTCCGCCCCTCATTTCAGCTCCAACCAGCAAAGTCCCGTCTCATCTGCATACCTCGAAGTCTGAATCTCTACCTTGGAGCCAACGCCTTGTATCCTTAGGCCGCAGATTTACATAGATTAAAGATTTTTCCTTTCAAACGATCAGGTATGGCCTTTCACATCAACTCGCCATCATGTCACATACACAGCTCGGCTCTTTAAGCCTTGCCACTGAGAAAAAATACTGCACATTCTGGGGCCGACTCACACGGAAATGTTGTCTATCAAATGATGACTTGTCCATCACCGCGATGGAAGGATGTTGGGTTCTCGTCTTGGATTTCCTGGCTAACGGCCGGCCTAGGATATCTGAAGTTTCTCTCGATAACCTAAAGCGCACACACAACCAGATATCAACGAAGAGAAGCATTGACTTTGTCCGCAAAAGAGACACGAGACTCCCGAGCTGCCCCTTTGATCAGCACCTCATCAACTCTTCAAGTCTCCTTTTCTCCCAGTACCCTAAGCCGCATCCGATCTCATCACTCCGGCAGATTGAAGCAATAAGCACACAATGGCTTCGCCCGATATCTTCTCTAAACCTATTGACACCAAGCCGCCGCCTTCCAGTATTTCTGTTCGTCATGAACATCCGGTACCGAGGAAAGGAGTCCAGTCGCAGCCACCCCTGCAAACCAACAAATTCTACTCCAACTTTTTTCTAGAGAACCAGCAAGCACCAGTATTCACCTTTCCATACTCTGTGTCATGGGCCGGTGGCAAGGGAGCGTGTGCCAGCTGGGGCATGGCCTGCTCACATGTCGATGAACGCCAAAGAGTGTTCGGTGACGCAAAGCCAAACGGCGCTTCCTCGTATTATTTGAATCCAATCGGCATCCAGTCCATCATCCTGTCCGCAAAAGAATTGGGAAAGGAAACAAGTCTCTCCATTGACAGCGTCACAGCTTTCTCGGCAAGGGTGCATCTGAGCGAGAACAGCACGGCTCCTCCGACTGTGTCCTTCCCGTTGGTGCAAGGAATGGCCTACTTGACGGCTCAGTACGAAGGATCTGTCCCCTTGGTTCAGTCAAGTGTGTATTTCAAAGCTGTGAGCAGGGTCACTCATAATCCCAAGGACCACGTCACCAAGTACAATTTTCGGCTGGAAGATGGAACCACGTGGCGAGTCTACGCATGGAGGACCAAAGGAGACGACCTAGATTTTGAGGTCATCAATGATGGGTTGGCCCAGTCGAAGAAACCATTCTACGGCATCGTGCAAGTCTGCAAAGACTCTGGAGAGAAGGGATGCGAAGAACTCTTCGACGACGGCGCAGGAATCTATCCCCTTACTGTTGGGCTATCGGGATCAGCTTCCGGGAAAGAGGGCACCTACAGCTTTTCTTTCCAAAAGGACGGTCATCAGCTGGGCAATCTATATATGTTTGCCTTACCGCACCATGTTTCCTGCTTCGATGGCGAAACGAACAAGCGTGTCCGAGGAGCTCACCTTGAATCGCCAACAAAAGGCCTCGCTACTTTGGTCCAGGGGACCCAGTGGACAATGATTGAACCTCACATGCCTGTAGAAATGGACTTTGCCCCGTGGCATCCGGATAAAGGCTCCATGAAAGAACTGTCCGACAAGGCAAAAAGTACGATTCGAGCAGCAGCGGCGAAAGAGTTGTCTCAGAACATGGTAACCCAGACCAACTTGGACTCTATGTATTTCAGCGGAAAGGCAAGCAAACACACAATTTTTTTTTCACCGCCTCATGAGCCTCTAACTCAAAATGTAGGCACTGGCCAAGTTTGCAATCATCTTGTTCGTTACCCGAGAGCTTGTCGGCGATCAGACCCTTGCGGAGAAGGGTCTTGGTCAGTTGAAAGCAGCATTTGGCACTTTTGCCAGCAACCATCAAAAATTCCCTCTGACTTACGAAAGTGAGTGTTTTTCTTCCTTTCTCTCCCCCCCTTCTCTCTTTTTTGCCAGACGACGAAGTACCTTTCCATCTCGGTATGATTGACATGCACACAGCCGCATGGGGAGGAATTGTGTCCTCGGCAAGCTACGTGACGGGGGATGCTGGTGTTGATTTTGGCAACACATACTACAACGACCACCACTTCCACTACGGTTACCATATTCTCGCAGCCGCCCTGATAGGTCATCTTGATCCAGATTGGGCAAAGACAAACAGGGACTATGTCAACCTGCTCGTGCGCGATGTCTCCAATCCAAGCCAGGACGACAAGACCTTTCCTATGTGGCGTAGTTTTGATTGGTATCACGGACACAGTTGGGCTCACGGTCTTTACGCAGCCGCAGATGGCAAGGTGAGTGAGCGAATGAGCAACAGGGAATTTGCAGCACTGGATTCGTTGGTGAGGATCATTGACGGGTCGTGCAGAATCAAGAGTCCAGCTCCGAGGACATGATGTGTGCCTATGCTTTAAAGATGTGGGGGAAGGTCAGCGAAGATGCGGACCTGGAAGCAAGGTGAGCACCGCGTGTCTAAAGTCTCCGAGGTTGAGCTGTGAGTCGCGGACTTTTTGACGAGAGATAAACAGGGGGAATCTTATTTTGTCCATTCTCGCACGCAGCTTGCAGAACTATTACCTATACAAAGCGGACAACACTATCCAGCCGAAGCAGATCATCGGAAACAAGGTGGCAGGAATCCTGTTTGAAAACAAAGTGGATCACGCTACTTTTTTCGACCCGAAAATTGAGGCCATTCAGGGTATCCATATGATACCTCTGCTTCCTGCGTCGCTGTTGGTGCGTGAGGCAGACTTTGTCAAGGAAGAATGGGAAGCGTACTTCAGCAAGGGGCGAATTAATGACATCTCCAATGCTTGGAGAGGCATCATTTACGCCAACTATGCCACAATCGAACCAGAAAAGGCGTGGGAATTTTTCACACGTCCGGATTTTGATCCTCAATGGCTGGATGGAGGTGCGTCACTGACGTGGAACATGGCATATGCCGCAGGTACGTCTGACTACAGCTGCCATGGCGAGCATCGTGACGATTGTGGTTTCCTAATTTTGACAGCGCTTGCTTGCTTGTGAATCGAATGTCGTCCCGGGTCGCGTCCAATCTTCAGTCAATGTGGAGCCGATGTTCAGCCGCCACGATGCAATGTCGATGGAAATGGTTCAATGTTATTGACAAATGTTGCTGGACACTTGATGCTGACTGGAGAGACGGAAATGGTTACACCGAGCGGGGCGTCGCTAGAAACTGTGATTTGAGGCAGTGTAAGCATGAAGGGCAGATTGAGATGTGAGGCTACGCACTGCGGTAGTGCAGTACGGTAGTACTAACCTAACGGTTTCTACAGTTCCTACAGTAAGTAGTATCCACAGCACTTAGAGTACCGACCGACCGACCTAGGCACATGACAGGACAGACCCCTGTACACCTTAATTCCTACCTTAATTTTCCATTCGCAGCAGCTTTTTTGTGCATATGTTGATTCGTGGAGAAGAGCCAGAAGTGGTTGGCTGGCTGGCTGGCAACTCAGAACCCCCCCTCAGAACAGGAATCGAGCTCGCGGAGACGACAGAGCCTGTTTTGAGCTGTCTCGTCGCCACGTTGCGTCGCGGTGCCAGGAACGGGACGTCACTGCAACGAGAGATTTCGGCGCGAGCTGTGCGAGCTGGTGAGGCTAGTGAAGCCGGCAAAATTGGCGGAACTGGTTTAGCGGGGCGAGTTTGGGGCGCAATCCTGCCAAGACGCCGGCGGCGATCAGCACAGCCTCAAGTATCAACCATGCCTCTCACATGATTCAATCAATCCTCGATGCCGGTGACGAACGACGAACGACGAACGACGCAGCAGTAGCCCGTTCCGTCAGAATCAAACTCGGCCTTGCGTTGACACATGCCGTGGGACAGCAGCCCACAAGCAACCGAGTAAGCCGAATAAACGAGTCAAGCCAGCCACGGGGCCAGCCTAAGTAGGAGAGAGGCCTCCCGACAGAAACGGCAGTGCCAAGACGCAAGCGAATGCATGCATGCACTGCGTTGCATCGCATCGTGTGCGGCAGACCCGGAGCATCGGTCGCGGGCTGCAGAAGCGCGGCAGACCCATCATCTCTTGCTTGTGCTCGATTTCCGTCGCGACAACCGACTGGGGGGTTTTTTTTTCTTCTTTTTCCCTTTTTCCCCCTTTCTTGCCCATTTCCTCATTTTCTTTCTGTGCAGGTCAATGGGATTGTTTGCCTGGTTGACGAGCAAGAGCTGCAAGCAGGCCTGATCAAGCCAGGGTTGAAACTTGGCGGACCCACTCGACTACCTTGCTGTTAGTACGTAGTACCGTAGCATCTGCCGTTGGGCCAGGATTTGGGAAGGACCTCTGGGCAAGCACCTGCCGGCCGTCGCAGCGAGCGCCACCAGAGTGACGAGACGCAAAGTCAGGACCATCTTCCCATCCTTTCTTTCCCCAAATCTCTCATCTACGCCAGATCGCTTGCGTACCGTCAGTCTCATCTCATCGACCAGTGAGCCAAAGCCACACCATCGTACGCACTCCCTCCCTTCCCGCTTCTGCTCTGCCACTCTCCCCACAGAAATCACAAGTATGCCACGAGCGAGCCGCTGACGATTCTTTGTCTGTGCAGTCGTCATCTGCCCTTCCCTGCTCCGGTCTTGGCCAGATCATCACAACCACCTGAACACACATACATACACACGATTCTGATCGAGCAACTACGGTTCCCATTAGTCAGGAAGCAATGGGTTTCGGTGGCCTAGGTATGATTCAGTCTCCCCGTATCTCCTGCTCGGCACCCTGTTCAGCACCCTGCTCGACACAAAGACATGACATAAAGAGCATGAAAGGCATTCTTGCCATGAGCCCCGTTCGCCAGTTTCCCCGCCCATCTCCATGCCCGAAACGGCGCACTTCTCTTTGATTAAGGTGCGGCGCGCCACAAAGATAGCGTAGCGGTCGTGACTCGGTCTTGGGATCGTCTGCCTGGCCTTCCCATCCGCACTGCCTTTTCTGTCCCTTTCCCCACCTACAATTCGCAATCCGTCGTACCGCAGCAGCGAGACACGCGCGCGGCTTTTGTGAGCGAGACACTTCGCCCTGCTGCAGGCGCAGGCCGAAGGCATTGATCTAGTCTGCTGCTTGGTCAACACAATCCGAATTGCGCCACGATTCAAGCTGCCCCCATAAACCTGTACCTGTTTCATAATACCTTGATCCCTTCAAGTCATATTTCTTGTTTTGTTCTCCTCTCTCCTCTCTCCTCTCCACGGTCTTGCCAACTGTCTTCTTTCTCGACTGTTCCAATGACAATCTTGCTGCGTTACACACACATCTACGTCAATACTGATTCAACGCGGGCACGTGGCAGTCAACGAGTCGCACCGACAACTCCGTCGCCAGATGACGACCAGCAAATCCAGAGGCTCTGCCGACGAGCAGACACCATTGCTTAATGGAGAATCTGCTTCGGCGGTTCAGGCAGGAAATCATGTTCAGCAACAGCAAAGAAGCAATATCTATTCCTTCTTTTTCGATCAAAAGCATACGCCTGGCAATGACAGCGAGTCCATGGTCGTCCGCGGCGCATCGTATAGTTGGCACATTACTAAAGTGACGCTCCTGAGCAGTAAGCTTTTCCTTCTTTCCATAACCGGGCCGTGTCCGCGCAGTCACTGACCTCTCCGTCGCCCAAGACTATGTCAATTTTCTATTGCCCATGGTGCCTATCGGCATTATAGCTGGCGCTTTCGATTGGAATCCGACAGCCGTCTTCACCATCAACTTTCTCGCCATTATCCCCCTCGCTGCCGTCTTGTCGTTTGCGACAGAGGAGATTTCGATCAAGTTGGGCGAAACCATGGGAGGCCTGCTGAATGCGACGTTTGGCAATGCCGTTGAACTGATTGTGCGTGCTCAAACAATTTGGCCCCAGCTCGCAATCGTCCTTGCTTGATTTTGGCTCTTGGCTTTCTTTTTTTTTTTTTTTTTTTTTTTTTTTTTTTTGAGAATTGAGAGCAGGAGAGGGACAACGGAAGCTGACCGAGATTGAATCATCATACAGGTCAGCATAGTCGCTCTGAAAGACGGCCAAATCGAAGTTGTCCAGTCATCAATGCTCGGCTCCATCCTCTCGAACTTGCTTCTAGTCATGGGCATGTGCTTCTTCTTTGGCGGATTGGTTCATAGAGGCCAAACTGGAACCGGCAGGGAGCAGACCTTTTCAGGCGCTGTCGCGCAGACCACCTGCTCTTTGATGACGCTGTCTTCGGCATCGCTGGTCCTGCCCGCAGCTGTAGGTCGACACTCAAACACGATAGCATACTTGTCGACTAACATTCATCTTCGTAGCTTTATGCTGTTCTCAGCCAGAACGAGACAGCGGACAAGGGCAAGAGCATCCTCATCTTGTCTCGAGGTACCGCCATCATCCTCCTTATTCTCTACGCCATGTATCTCTTCTTCCAGCTTCGAACCCACAGCAATCTTTTCGACGCCGAAGTCGGCGCAATTGATGAAGAGGAGCACGAGGAGCCCAGCATGGGACCTCTTGCTGCGGCAATTGTTCTCGTCGTCGTTACGATCCTGGTTGCTATCTGCGCCGAATACCTTGTTGGAAGCATTGACGATATTGTTCAGAGGGCAAACATCAGCAAAGCATTTATCGGTCTCATTTTGATTCCGATTGTGGGCAATGCCGCTGAACATGTCACTGCCGTAGTAGTGGCTCTCCGGGACAAGATGGACCTGGCCATGGGCGTGGCTATTGGTTCCAGCATCCAGATTGCTCTTGGCGTCACTCCGTTCCTCGTCATCGTCGGCTGGATCATTGGGGAGCCCATGTCGCTCCGGTTTGAGACCTGTGAGTGCCTCTCTTGTGATTGGATCAGTTTTTTGTGCGGATGGCTAATCATCTGATATTGTAGTTGAAACCGTCGCATTCGCCGTGTCCGTCCTCGTCGTCACTTATACGGTGCAGGACGGGAAGTCCAACTACCTTGAAGGCGCCATGTTGCTAGGTCTCTACATCATCATTGCTGTTGCGTTCTACGCCACACCAAGTGATGCATTTGACAAGACAGGCGTGTGATCAGGACATTGGGGCAGGGCCCGACCCCATGCAAATAAAGCGAGGCGCAGGACGCCGTGTCACAGCGTGTGTCGTCTGGATATTCAGAGGTCCTTTTCCGCCTCTTGCGTGTTTTGCTCACCCTCATGCTTTATTTTACTACAAATCGTTTGCTATCTGGGTTCTGAAGGCTTGAGAATTATAGTTCGGCGTTGGAGGAATTATGACGAAAATCAGTGAAAATGTATTCATATCTGTACGCTATATTTGTCTATGTATCGCGTCCTACCTTTGTCCTTGACGCGAATATCGCAGCTTCTACAAAATGGAAGTCATGTAGAGAAAAAAAAAGATGAAGTCTTAGAGATGCCTATAAAATATCATGTCGCTCGACTCCAATTCAAGCCGTCGGTCTCGAAATGGGAGCAATGATGCCTTGCTTCATGAGGACCCTGGGTTTGGTTGTGTCCTGGAAAGTTTCTTTTGTCATCCATTCCGGTCCGACGGGTAACCTGAGGGAGCGCTCGTACTGCTGCTTGGACTCAAAAACGTGTGGAAGCTGGGAAGCAAGATATCGGTCGTTCTGAATTTTTTTTTTAAAAAAAAAGAAAAGGTCAGCTTAGCTTGCTACGTCTTGTCGGCCGAGTATGAAATACTAGATTCGACGATGAGGAGGAGGAGATGGACGGTGTGGCAGAAAGAAAAAGGAACCACGGGATAGAAAAGCCAGAGAAGTAAATGAAGAGGGGAGGGGTTGCGGCAGACGCACCTTTTTCACACGCTTCTCATTGATGATTACCCTGTCGAGCTTGGCATCCCTACGATCCTTCTTTTTCTTCACGCCGGCCACTTTGTCGAGGAAGCGGCCGTGGTGGCGCTGCGTTTCGCGACTGCTCACACCTTCGCCGACCCATGATCCCCATCCGGGCAAGGTCTTGTCAATGACTTTGTCGTCGTCGGCGTCGGCGACGTCTTCTTTTTCGCGGTTGAATTCAGCCACGACGTTGTCTCCTGCAAAGGCGCGTGCGACTAATGCCTGGTCGCGAATGGCGAGGGGGAGATGGGTGTCGGCTTCGGCTTCAGAGTCAGATTCTGATTCGTCGTCTTGGGTCTTGGCGGTGGTGGTGGGCTTTTTGGAGGAGGAGGAGGAGGAGGAGGAGGAGGAAGCGGGTGCGAGCAGCATGTTGGCCTGGAGGTCGAGATCTGGGGCTGGGGCGGCGCGAGAGGGTTTGCGGCGCGTCTCGCCGCGGGACCAGGCCCCTGCTGTTGAGGCGGTGGTATCTTGTTGAGCGTTGCTGGTTTTGGCAGCAGCAGTGGTGCTGGTGGTGATTATGTCGACGTCGTGGGAAGTCTCGCGATGGCTTCTCTCTGACTCCTTTGCGGGTGTGAGCGGCTGTTTGCGTTTGTTGGAAGCGGCTGCGGCGCCGTAGCTTCGACGACCAACCTGGTCGGTTTCGGTTTCGGCCTTGTCCTCTCTTGAAGCTGCGGCGTCGACGTCGACTTCCATGTCGAGGTCCTGGCGGATCTGGCGGATCAGGTCGTCGTTGGCTTTCTTCTTGGCTGCTTCGGCCTTTTGCATAAACTTCATCTTCATCAGCCGTGATTGCGGCTCGTCGTCGTCGTCGTCGTCGTCGACTTGTTCGAGCTTCTTGAGACGACGGCGAATCTGCGCGTCCGAGTCCTCATCGTCACTGCCGGAATTGGACGTCGCGTCGGAGTCGCCGCCTGTCGGTGCCTTGCCCTCCTTTCTGCGACGCAGCTCCTCATCCTTGCGCGCCATCTCGGTCAGGCCGGTGCGGAAGTCGTCGTCCCACACGGCTCGTTTGTTCTTGGACCCCATCTTGGCCCATTTGCTCTCCTTGTGCCGTTGGCCGACTCGCTCAAGCGCGCGCCTCCGGTCCTGGGCCTCCTTCTCCTCTTGTGAGTCCACCTCGCCGGCCTCGTCCATGGCCTCCCGGGCGGCCATGTCGTCGCGTTCCCGCTGCTTCCGGTGGACTCGATGGTAGGCCTTGCTCTTGATCTTCTTGATGCGCTTGGCACGCTTGGCCTCGCGGGAGGCGATATCCCGCTCCAGGCGTTTCTTGGCTAGCGCATCCCTGCGTGAAAGCTCGTTGCCCTGCTCGTCGTACTCGCGCGGTTTGGGCTTGGGTTCCTTGGTCAGGGAGAGCCCGCTCTGCTCCATGATGGACATGATGGTTGATTCGAGCTCGTTGCTGGGCTTGCTCGACACCAGCGGGTGCATCTCGGTCGTGTCCAGCCCGGCCATGGCCGAGTTTTGCGCGAGGGGAAATTCCAGGTGCTCGGCTCTCCGGTTCTGCTTGACCGTCTCCATCCACCGATCCAACGTCTCGTTGGTCTTTTCCGAGGCTACGCTCCGATCCAGTCGGCCTTGTTCTCTCCGCGATAGAGGCACCGACAGTTTCTTAGCAGCGCCCGGCCGCTTCTCCCTGGCCTCCTTATTCATGAGCTTGACTGATTTCTTCATTAACGGGTCCTTCAAGCTCGTCAGGCCCAAGTCTGCCAGCGACAGTTTCTGTCGAGCTCTGGCCGATTTGGTCTTTTCATCGGCTTTTCCTGTACCGCCGTAGTCTGAGATGAGGCCTTTGAGAGCGCTCAACTTTTCTGGATCAGCTTCGTCAACCCCCTCGTCTTCGTCGCCGTCGCTGTCTTCGTCGTCGTCGTCGTCGTCGCTGCTCTCTTCTTCTGAATCCCCTCCGTCCTGCTCAGAATCTCCTGAGGCTGATTCAGCGTCTGCATGCGATGCGGCATCAACTTCAGATTCTTCTTCCCATTGATCCAGGGCTGTGGCCAGGTCGATGGCGTCGGCTCCCAGGGTCTCGCCTTCATCGTCGTTTGAGTCATCTTCAGAGTCATCATTCTTTTCTGAGCATTAGCGGCGTTCCGCTTCCACGAATCACAGGCCACGAGCCACGAGACAATATTCTGCAACATACCGGTATTGACTTGCTTCCTCGGAAAGAGTATTCTTGGAACTTCTCGTTGTCGCTGTCGCCAAAGGCATCGTCGCTTTCAATCTCAGAATCGTCGTCGTCTTCTCTCAAGCCACCCAGGCGCCATTCATTGCCTTCGCTATCGCCATCATCTTCGGCCTCTTCTTGGCCCCTGAGCGAGCCTCTGACTTTTTTCTGCCTCGGCTGTCCCTCGTCCTCGCCGCCGTCTCCATCATCGTCGCTCTCGTCGCTCTCGTCCCTGCCGCGTTTTCTCTCCAGCTCGGCGTCGAGTTGCCGCGCTCGGGGTGTCTTTTTGAAGGTTGTGGGATACATGTCCTGTGCGATGCCAAATGCATTCAAGGCATTCTTTTGCGACCTGGCCTTGGAGCCCTTTTTGCCGCCGCTGGCTTTCGCCTTGGGCGCAGCCGTGAGCGACCGCCCATGTGCCTGGCGACCGGGCATTGCGACAATACTTTGACAGGAATGTGGCAACAGCTGAGAAGAGAGCAGGGAATCAAGTCATCTCATCTGTCGCTGGCGAGCTCTGCAGCGTTGCAGTCTGCGAAGTTGGCGTGAAGAAGAAAAGGCCTGTCTTCACCATTTTTCTGCCAATCTTGAAAATTTTGGCGGTGAAAGTTCGCCTAATAAGTTTGTGTGTGGGATGATGTGCACTGTAGCTCCCGCCTATTAGGCTTGTCCTCATTACTAAGTTTTAACTCTAATAAGCCCTGCCCCACCACCTCTCGGTTTCTTGCTGTCTTTTGACGGCCAGACCAAGTTCATCACCAGCGTCAACCTTGCTCGTTGCCGATTGCTCTTTGACAGGATGACACCCTTTGCCCGAGGCATTCAGCGAGCCGCGCTGCATGTCTCGCCTCGTTTCTTCGTCTGTAACCAATGCCTCGGGCGAGCAACGACGGTGCCGCAGCAGCAGCAGCAGCAGCAGCAATTCAGCTCACGCATCCTCAACATCGTACGATCCCGAAGCTATGTTAGTGATATCAAGTCGACGAAAATATTACCACACGCCATCCGCCGCCTCGTCCCCAGGTCACCCTCAATGGACAAAGCCGAAGGTCTCAGAACCAACCCAAAGAGTGTGGGTTACTGGCTCATTGGCAGCGCCGTCAGTGTTTTCGGAATCGTCGTCTGGGGTGGGCTGACGAGATTGACAGAGTCAGGGTACGTTGCTCTCCTCTCGTCTCCCAATGGTTCAATGTGAGAAACAGAGCAATGTACTATGAGGCTAGGCTGATTATTTCTTATTTTTATGTTTTCTTTCTCCTTCTTCAATTAGACTCAGCATTACAGAATGGCGCCCCGTCACTGGCTCCTTACCGCCCATCTCCTCCGCGGAATGGGAATCCGAATTCGACAAGTACCGGGCGTCGCCAGAATTCAAGCTCCTCAATCCACACATGACCATGGACGAGTTCAAGAAAATCTACTTCATGGAATGGGCACATCGCGTCTGGGGTCGCCTCATCGGCGTCACCTTTGTCTTGCCGACCCTGTACTTGGTCGTCCGGCGACGTGTCACCAGCCGAATGTCCCTTAACTTGGTCGGAATCTCTGCCCTCATCGGCTTTCAGGGCTTCGTTGGCTGGTGGATGGTCAAGTCGGGTCTCAAGGATGACCTGTTCGCCCCCGGATCCCATCCTCGGGTTTCGCAGTACCGCCTCACTGCACACTTGGCCACGGCATTTGTCTGTTACTCATGGATGCTCCTGTCCGGACTGTCTGTTCTTCGCTCGCACCGACTCCTTGCTGACCCAAAGGCCGCCGTGAAAACTTACTCCGCCCTCTTGAATCCCGCTCTCAGTACATTTCGTCGATGCGTCCTTGGTGTGACCGCCCTGGCTTTTGTCACCATCATGTCGGGCGCTCTCGTTGCCGGCCTCGACGCCGGCCTCATCTACAACGAGTTCCCCAAGATGGGCAATGGCTACACACCTCCCAAGTCAGAGCTCTGGGACCGTTTCTACTGCCGCCGACAAGACGCCTCCGACTTGTGGTGGCGCAACATGCTCGAGAACCCAAGCACCGTTCAGATGGATCATCGAATCCTGGCCGTGTCAACTTTTTGCGCCATCCTGGCTTTGTTCGCCTACTCTCGCTCCGGCCGCGTCGCTGCCGCTCTGCCCGCAGATGCGAAGCGGAGCGCCACCGCCCTCGTCCATCTCGTCTGCTTGCAAGTCGCCCTCGGCATCTCCACTTTGATCTACATGGTCCCCGTGCCCCTGGCTGCCACTCACCAGGCCGGCAGTCTTGCTGTCCTGTCGGGTGCCTTGGTTCTGGCTCATCGGCTCAAGACGCCGCGGCTGTCCAAGTCCATGGTTGATCAGTTCATGAAGCAGCACAAGCGGGTGTGAAGCACAGCGACACTCTCGAGCCCTTTCCAACAGCCGTCGTAGCCTTGGAGATCCAGTCCTGTATGACCGAGTTTCATACGGGACCAATCGATGTGTACCATTGGAATGGCCAGAAGTGATGGCCTCCTACAGGCCTCCTACACAGGTCAGCATGACACATTTAAATCCAAAATTGGTTCAAAAGACCACTGGAAAACATCAAGTCTCAAGTCTCAAGCCTCCACATCTTTGTCTTTTCCTTTTTCGTCTTCACCTCCCTCCTGTACAATTAGCGTTTACTTTTTTCACTAAAATGCATGATGTTGCGTCAAAATTCTTAAAATTTCTCGTGGGTATCAAAAAGTATGACATGAATGTACATTTTTCTGCGTACTAGGTTTCGCGCTTTGTTAGCCCAAGAAAAGGTTGAAACAGAGGATATTTTCACTGAAATAAAAATCTTGGGATATATGCCCGGACAGTACGAGCATGTCCTCAGAGCCCGCTTCTGAACAAGTCATCGCTAGGTAGAGCTGCGTGGTGGCTTGAGCTTGCACACACCCTTCAAGAACGACTTCCTCTTCAGAATTCGACAAAAGCCTCTCCTTTGTTTTTTGTTTCCTGACACCACTTGGTCATCGCCTGAAGATCACGACGGCGAGACGCAAACCTCCCACCAGGACTTCCTTATATCTGCATCCGGCGTCTACTCGCCTTTCATATCCCGTTATCCATGTACAGCGTGTCGTCGCGAGCTGGATGCATCATGCTCAAATTTGCTCCCCCCATCTGAGTTCCCTGCATGGACATATTCATGTTGGGCATAGATCGCGTCATTGCCATGGCTGATCGGCCAAGGGGGGTCACTGTGCCGTTCTGCATCATGAAACTCATTTCTGAATGCGAGCCGTGTTGTTGAGCAAGAGCGCGAATTCGCGGAACGCTGAGCGCTGTCTGCGGCGGGCGTGTCTGCGCCCTTTTGGCAGGAGCAATGTTAACCATGGCGAATCTCTCGTCGTCCTCCATTTCAGCGTCAGCATCCTCGTCATTTACTTCTTCACCTTCCCCAGATGACTCTCCTTCAAGTGGGGGCGATGAGACCGTATTGGCAGTGAGCCCCGCTGCTGGCTCACCGGCCGAGCCTGCAGCACTCGCTGTCAGTGTTGGCTTTTCGATCGGATGTATCTGCTGGCCGGCAAAGTGCTTCTGCTGCTGCTGGCCCTGTGATTGCTGTTGCCGGGAGCTTTCACGCGTGCTCAGCGACTGAGAGTCAAGGGCCACGTCCTGATTGTCCGAGAGCCGGTCCAGTGGTCGTTGGGCAGCCATACCAATAGAGCGAGCGCGAGTCAATGCCACGACATTCTTCCATCTCTCGATGGACTTTGCAACTAGTGTCGCAATATCAACGTGACCGTCCTTCACGTCAAATCCGATGCTTTTGGTACTTCTGAGTCCACTTTGCTCGTACACGTGATTGATAAAATCCCGTTCCATTGGAATCGTAGTCGGTGACAGCAGTTTGAACTCTCGAGGTAGCTGCAGGCGGTTCAGCTGATCAATCTGCATCTTGAGACTTGCGTTTTCTTGCTTCAACCGATGCTGTTGCTCTTTCATACTCTCTGTCTCTTTGTGCCTCCTGCCAACTCCACGAGCAAGCTCCAGAATCCAAAGCTCCTGTCGTCTCTGCGTCGACAAAGAATCCCAGGCGGCGTACGCCGAGCATAAATGCTCTTCCACCAAGGTCTCCAGATTCTTAGCTGACCTCTCCGCCTTCTTTGCCGCCTCACGAGCATCCTTGGCCGCTTCACGAGCATCCTTGCCGGGATTTCCTGTTAGGGGACAAGCGAGCTCTTCGGTGCGAGCTGCCGTTGCAGCCGCACAGGTAACCTTCCATGCTCGAAATTCCTCCTTGAAAAAGGCTTGTAAGGCATCGTGTTCTCGCTGCCCGGGAAATTGAACGGCCCAAGACGTCGAGGTTGGATGCTGGGTCGAAGAAAAAAGTGTCGGCGGTGGTTGCAAGCATTGCAGAGTGAGGGCAGGAAAATCAAGTGATAGAGGATCGAATCCGAAAGGCATCGAGTTGTTGTCGACTTGTTGCCTGCACAGAATGTCCCTGGTGAGCAAAAATGGATGACGATCCGCCGTGCAGCTTTTACGCCGTGGGCTTGGGGCAAAAAAGAAGGGAAAAGGGGGGGAGGGGGAGAAAGGGAAAGAAAGAAAAGGGGTCGCCGAACTTACTGGGCGGCCCGCCATGAGCCAAGAATTTCTCGAAGCGCAAGTTCCGCCGCTCGAGCTGTGTCCAGTGCATCTGCCAGCTTTTGTTTGGTGTCGAATTGAGCCTTGTGTATAGCTTGTTTGCTGGCAGCTTTTTGCAGTGCTGGTCTTTTTTTGGCTGCGTCAGGGTTGGTTCCGGCCTCCCAAGAGAGTTTGGATGGCAGGTTGTTGATGGCGCCGTCTGTTTCCCACGGGGCAGCTAAGGGTAGTATGGCTGGCTTGGGGTCAACGGTATAAGTCGGCTCGGGAGGTGTTGACGGGGGGGACGTGACGTCTTTGTCTAGTGATGAAGATTGTCGCCTGGCGGTTGGCTGAGGTGTCTCCGTTGATGTCGATTTCGTTCGTCCAGCATTCGAAACGCGAAGCCGCCTCCTGGTAATTCCACCTCGCAGCTTCTGGATAGCTTCAACGTCATGTACGCCATCCGAGGGCTTTGGATTCTTTTCCTTGATGTAGAGATCGAGATGACGGCCAAGAGAAGATGAAGTAAAGGCTTGCCCACAGAAAGGGCAATTCTTGTCTTTCGGGGCACTCAGCTTGGCAGTCGCTTTTTCGGAGGTCTGAGACGCCATGTCGGCCATGATGCCGACGTTGAGCTTGATGGTTGCGAGGCAACAAGCCTGATTTTGATCAAACGAATGTGGGCTCTGTGTCCAGACATGAACCAAAGATGTCAAATTATAGGGATTGCATTGAGGGAAATTTAAAAAAAGAAAATTCTTCCATGGGAAATATCTTTTTGGGGAGAGGGCTAGGGGGTTCACGAATGTGTGGGGAAGGTAAGTAATCAGCACGAAGGGGGGTTGGAAACGAAACAAAACGAAACAGAAAATGGAAGCTATGCCTGACGAACGAATGATGGACCGGTTCCAAAATAAAGAGCGTCTTGTCACCCGAGATTTGTCATCTCGTGGGAACGAAAAACAGACTGAAAGAAGCGAGAGTGAGAGTAAAAGGGGGGGG
>JMQE01001967.1:0-49460 GCA_000731825.1 Hypocrella siamensis | reverse complement strand
GGGGGGGGGAAGTACGTACCGTGGAGAGCAACGACGCTGAAAATAAAGACGAGAGACAAGACGAGAACGATGACAGGGTCGACCTTGAGGCCGGGAGACTCGTCGGTATAAAGTCCTGCCAAAAAGTGTCATCGTCAGCAATCGTTGGCGTGTCAATGCCTGTGTTTAGTAAAGAAAGAGGGAGAAAGAGAAAGGGGGTGGAGAGAGAGAGAGCACAACGCAGGCGGCGAAATAATATAGAAGAACCCGCGTGAATCCTCTTTTTCTTTCCCCAGCCCCATGCGCGGACGAGACAAGACAGAAACGTACTCAACATTGTGCTGCTTGATCCGCCAGCACCGGCCGATCTTGTGCTCGTGGGCCGAGCATTGGCAATTTTCTCCTTTTGGTCAGCCGCGGCTCGGCGTCTGATGGCCGTTCGGGGGCCGCCGGGCGCTGCTGGCGATGAGGGTCGGCCGATGCTGGCGCCGGTCGCGGCGCCGGGTGTGTTGGCGGGTGAGGCAGCTCGGGGAGAAGACTGTTCAAATTTCCCCAGCAATTGGGCGTCAGCGAAGTGTCAACATGAACATTGCGACTGAGCTTCTTGACAGGCAAGTGGGCAGAGATGCAATTCATCGTGCGACCCCGACCGAACATGGCGCCGTTGCATGGGTATCTGTGTCGCGCGCGAAGGCTTTTGAGATGTCCAGTTGGACGTACCATGGCTCCGAGATCAATGAATGCGCTCAAAGGGGATCGGGTCGGAAGCGCTACTGTAGGGGAGAGCAAGAAGGGCGTTTTTGCTAGTCTCCTAGTATCTCGGATTCAGAGTGGTCGGTTGGTTGACTGACAACAGAGGTAGGTGTCTGTACATACGTAGGTGTCAGATGGGAGCGAGTTGAGGCCACATTCTTCGACAAGACATGGACGTCGCAGCAGACCCCCATCCTTGTCGGCCAATCATTTTTCCGGCCAAACTTACTCGAGCGAAGTGTCCAAGCGCACCATATATACACCTACCTATGTACAAATTACAGTACAATGTACATATGGACATGCGTTGTTCATTAGAACTTTCAACTTGACCAAAAAGTCTGGCCAGCTTCTCCTCTTCAACTCTTCAATTTGATAATGGAATAGCATAAGACAAAGTCGTCAGCGCCAACCATTTGAACGCCTGCGTTCTCTTTTTCAACCAGATTCTGGCTAAGGGGAAATAAACGCGTCCAAGCCGACACCATAACTAACATGAACTGATAGATGAGAGAATTGATGAGCGGAAGGGCAAGAACAACACACTCCACACACACACATTACCATAGACTGGTCCCAGGCGAATTACACTTGGACGGAAGAACAAAAAAAAAAATTGACAACTCCCTTGAATCTCTCCCCAAACACGATCTGGCAGATATCTGCTGCGCGCAACCGACATGACACGGTTGGCCAGATTGTCTCGGGCATACGAACACTCAAGCTGAGCTTTCGCGTGCCACGGCTCAAAACGACTTTGCAGTCCCTTTTCGCTTCCAATGCGTGCGTGCACCTGTAAACCAAGTCGTAGAGCCTTTCCTTGACCCAAGCAAAAGATGAAAGTCGGCTTCTTTCCCCCACACGTATATATGCTTGTAAAAACCATTGCCATCATTCGTATTTTTTTTTAAAGAAAAAAAAGAAAAAGAGAGAGCACAAAAAGAAAAACACCCCGACCTAGCTTTCTCTCTTTTTGGCGCTTTCAAGTCCGTATGATGCAATGAAATTCGTCTGCTCAAAACAATCCTTGCCCGGAAACAAACAGACTGGCCCCAGCCATCTAAAATGAAAATCTAGCCGGCTTCAAGAACAGTCCGCCATTTCTCGTTATGGCTGATTATATATGATGAGACAGCTATACTTTTTTACAGGTGGAATTGAAGGGTATGAAACCAGAGGGAGGGGAGGAAAAAAAGGAGGAAAAAGAAGAAAACGCCTTCCGCTATGTCTCGGAATGTTGTAAATCGCGGTGTATTGTCTCCATGACAGTGAGGAGTTAATCGGAGGGCAGAGTGGGAAGAGGGAAGGGTTTGGGAAAAAAAAAAGAGGAGCTAAACCAAGTAAAGTGAATCAGTCGTTCAAAGAGTGACGTCGAGAACGAGGCTGACGTCAGCCACATTCGAGCTGGCCAAGTCCTCAAGAACGGGTATCAGGTCTAATAACTCGTTATCATGAGCATCCGAGAACCAACTGCTGATGGGGACAGCATGTTGGGGGTGGAAAATATAGGAAGTCGGTGAGTTGTCGATGATGATTGTTTCTTTGAGCTCCCGACCAATCTGAGAAAGGTCCTTGACATAGTTGCCTTGGTGGTTGTAGCAGCTCTCCCGAAACAGGCGATGGTGGACCACTTTGTGAATGTCCAGCTGATCCAGCAGAGGGTCGCCATACTACCGCATCTTGTTAGTCTGGGAACCCGGGCCACGTGCTGTCTGATACCCGTCCTCAACTGTCTTACCTTAGAGACAGACGCCGTGAAGACCACGACTTCATAGAGCTCGCCTACTCTCTTCATGAACTCATCTACGCCAGGCCGCTTGATAACATAGACGTTGTGGTAGTTGCCCTCAATCTCCACGGGGATGGTGAAGTCTGCTTGGTGTAGAATCTGACACGGAAACGTCAGCAACGGGGTTCGAGATTGGCGTGGAAATTCCTCACCTTGAATGAGCTATGGACCAGGGTCTCGTCCAAATCGAGCACAAGACACTTGCGGCCTTTGTGCTCAGGAGCAATCGGGGGCAGTAGCCACGATTGCTGTTCAGGCGGTGCTGCATTTGCTTCCAGCAAAGGAAGAGGAGGTGCGGCTGCAAGTCCTGGTCCGGTAGACGCAGGCGGCGGCGGAGGCAGCGCCATCGCACGAGCCTGCTCGTCATTTGCGTCGTCCTGGGCTACTGTCTCATGAGGCTCGTCCTGTCCAGGATCCGTCATGTTGACATCGCCATGATTACCAACGTCAGCCTGTCCTTTTGCCGCGCTCTCTTGCACAGTTGTAGTGATTGGGGAAGCAGCCGGTAGGAAAGGCGCGACGTTCTGTTCGGGTTCCGTCTCCATGGGCTCAGGGTCTAATACAGGCTCTTGTGCGCTGCTGGATGCATGAGTCTTGACTTGATCCGCGGCGAGGTTCGTCGACCCGGTCTCCTTTTCGGCCAACGGCTTCGTCGTCGGTTGCTCCTGCGGAACTTGTGGTCGAGGTCTTGCTGTGGTGGGTCGCTGAGGAAGTTTTTCGACTTTGTGAACATTCTGGCTTTCTTCTTCGTCCAACGCATTGGCGGTGTCGGGAACACCACAACATCCTAGCAAGGACAGGAAACCAGTGTTCTTCTTCCGTCTCCGTTTCGACTCGCTCGAGGACGGTGAAGCGGGCTGAGGAGTTCCCATCGCCTGCCTCCTGTCGCTGTCATCACCGGTGCGATGCGTCGAGGCACTGCCATTACGCTGCCTCCCAGCCACGCTTCCTTGGGATTCTTTCGATCTGCCGTCGATGCTTCCCCGGGGATCGTTCACAGTAGCCCCGCTGAACCCTGTCGACGCAGTTGAAGCCTGATTTCTCTGTTGTGATGAAGATCGAGAAGGTACTTTTAATGGTGCGCGACTGCTTTTCGAAGTCCCCACCTCGTCAGGCGACAATTGGGCGCCGTCATTTCCCATTGCCGAGCGTTCGCAAGCGTTGCCCAGGCTGGCGAGGGCTTCTTGTCTGGTTTGGAGAAGGGAGCAAGTGCTGCAGTCCGTTTCTTGCTTTCTTGACCATGCAAATTAGCTCATACTCCTAGAATAAGACCGGGATGTGCGTCGTCGACATCCACCCCTCTCGGCTGATTTTGCGCTGGCAGAAATGTGCCTGCATCGAAAAGGACGGGTGTGATGGGTGAAGTTGTAACAAGGACCGACGGACGAAAAGGCTGACGCCGGAAGCCCCTCTCAGCTGACGGGGAAGCTATGAAGAACAGAGGCAGCTCGTGCACGATGCACGCCACCAAGTCTCAGAAATTGCGCTCACCTTGTCTGCCTTTCCTTCTACGAGCACGTTTTTTTTTTGGCGCAGGATCGATGTGGCTACGCCGCCTCGATACGCTGACGCTGAGTTTCGGGTCGTGGGGAGCAACTGGACCGGAAGATATGAGGCGATCGAACGTAGACGCTCGCAGACGCGCGAACAAAAAAAAAAGGGAGTCGCTGGGGGCTGGTCGACTGCGTGACGATGGTTAGGTCAGCAGTAAGGCGGCTGCAGCAGGTGGTCGAGCTAGGGCGCTCGCACGACAAGATATTGAAGCCAACGCGGAATTCCAGGGAGGATATCTCCTGTCGCCACGAAAATCGGGGGGCCAACACAACGCTGATTGAGAAGAAATTAAAAGGAAAAAAAAATCAGGGTGCGGTCCATGGAAGCTGAGGGAATGGACGGCGCAAGCGAGATTGAACTGCCTTTAAAATCCAGGCTGGGCGAGAGCCTACTCGAGTGGATGTGGACAAGAACAAGAGAAGGACTGGCAGCAAGGAGCATAGCGTGCAGGGACGGGTTGGGGGGGAGGGGGGGAGAAGGCAAGCGGAGGCGGACGCTGAGGTGTGAGTGGAGTTTACGGTGAGATGAACCAACCGGGATACAGTTGGCAGTAGGGTAGGATCTGTAGCAGTGCGAGGTGTGCTCATCCTGCACGTGTCGAAACAGGGCAACATTCGTGTAGTGCTACAGTGTCTGTCAGCAACATGACACTGTCCCAAGTTATATCCATAAGCTTGCGGGACCTGCCGCCAGCTCTTTTTAATTTCTTCCTAGTTTGGCGGCGCCCCAGCTCTCATCTCAACTGTCCATGTCGAATATATGGAGGACGAAGAAGAGAGAACAGAGAACGAAGAACAAAGAACAAAGAACGCGGAATAGAGTATATGGAGCACGGACTACCTGCAGTACTCCGTAGATGGCTCGCTAATGCACCGGCTGTCATCCCCCCCAAGAGGCAGGACCCGATGCACCAGGCTCGTCTCAGGCATCTAGGACGAGATGGCATTGAGATTCAGGCTGCACGCCTGTTGGGCATGGCATCCGCCAGAAGAGCAGATAGCCTTTTTTGCGTGCAGGCATGAGGGCGGGTGGAGCTGCTGGGGTCCTTGGAGAGTCGCTACACGCGCAGCTGGCACGCGCGAGGGAGGTGGTGCCGGCTACAGCTACAGCCACAGCCACGCCACGGTTACATTTCTCATGATTGACTGTGAGCGCTGAGGGCTGTTTCCTGTCGTTCGTCGCGGACGAAATCCCCGCGCCATCAGTAGCCGGGTTGCCAGGTTGCTGGGCAGGTAATGTTGGCCAGCCAAGAGGTACCAAGATAGTTGTCAGCAGGTAGAGTATGGGTGGAAAGAGATGGGAACATTTATACATGCGTAGGTATGTATCCGTACATATGTATGTACATATGTTAGGTATTCATGTACAGTATGGACGTGTGTGTATTGTAGTACCACAGTGTCGTCTGCCTGTATGTGTGCTTGTTCGTGTGACGCTGTCAAGTCGGGATTGTGCGACCTTGGATCGTCCGATGGATCAAGGAGCTGTGCGGTCTCATGCCCAGCCACAGATGTCTGCTCGTGCGTCCAGGCCCATCGACGGGGCAGTCTTCCTCTTCTTGTTCTGTAGGACGTGCCCAGGGTGAAGCAGGCGACTGCATCCCTAGTCAAGAACCTGGTAGCGTTCAGCACCTATAGATACCTAGAAACATATATGTGTATGAGGTATGTACGGCATGCATCCAAGATCTCACGCACGGCTCACCAACGACTTGTTTGACAGCACTGAGGCGCAAAGGTAATGATGAGAATTGGAAAGCCCCCCTTGGCCAGTTCAGGCAGGTACAATAGGGGTGGAGGTTGTGAAGCCGGCAAGCAGGCCACCTGTCCACCAGGCACCCTGGTCACCAGGCTGACTACTACTACCTACTAGTAGGTTCCTAGAACCTGCATACAGTACGTGAAAGGTATCTTTAGGCAGGTATTCTGCACCTAGTAGGAACGTACTTTGCGATGCGACGCGCAAGCAATAGTGCAAAGCTTCGTTTGCCGGATGATTGGGCCTCTTGGCGCCCGGCTCCCGCAGCTCCATTTCAAAGACCAGCCACGCTTCCGTTCCCGTTCCGTTCCGTATCTGACGCGTTCTGCTTTGATCCATTTCGTACACTTTGGTAGACGTTCGGCCATCGGCGCAGTCGTTGCACCGATCACTGGGAGCTGGTTCACTCTCGTCCCCCTTGGCATTCGGGAATCCACACCTGGCCAATCCCGACCAAAGTAGTGCAGATGGCGAAGGCCCGCTTGCATGCTGCACAACTTGCGAGACAAGGCGCTTTTATGCTTCTCATCGCCTTATCGCCGCTTCTTCACGAAATTGCACTGACAAGAGGTCATCATGACATCTACGTACATATGTTTGTATGTATGGTCCTACATCTGCGCACAGATAACTAGTGGGTAGCTACCTACCTACTACCTTGGTGCCGATCTACCTACTAGGTACCTAGTATACAACCGCCATCCTCAACTCCGGGCTACCCTGGACAGCGTCCGCCATCAACCCGATTGTCGTTCTATCTTTAGGTCACTCACTTCCTTCCACTTTCAGTCCACCTGTGGTTCTGTGAGGACTTCGTCGTCGTGAACTCAACACATCCTTCGGAGCCTTTGACTCGTGGACACCCATATCCATCTGGGGTTGGCCCGGCTGCTCCCACCTATTACCCGAACGGAGTAATCCGGACTTCGCCAGAAGCCCCCAAACGGGCGGCCCCTCTTGCCCCCCCCCCCACACGTTGTTGCTGCTCCACCTGAAGCGTGCACTACTGCCTCGGAAGTGATACATGGCTGGGCTTCACATGCATGCCATACGCATGCGTTGATGCCGTATTTTGATTGCGCAATTTGTCTAGATATCTACATACGCTTCTGCAAACGTTATCGCCAAAAATCATTGTTCACGCTCACAGGGCATTTCAAATCACCATCCCCTCGCCGCCCGCAGTATATCGAGGCCGCACCCTTGCAAAACTACTCAAATCCCCCATGTCCACGGCCGCGGGTCCGTACATACATAATTTAGGTGCCTCGGCACCTCATCGCGGATCATCAGCATGGCAGCGCAGTCCAACTTGAGAAAAACGGCTGCCGAGGATGCGCTGGCCGCCTTCATCGAGAAATGGACCCTTGTGGTAACATCCAGACTGAAGCGGACCTCCCGAACCTCCCGGATCCTCTTCACCCTCGCCCTCACATTAACAATCGTCTTCGGCGGAGAGGGAGCCCGACGACGATGGAAGCGGCAAAGGCAAGAGCGCGAGCAAGGCCAGAAGCTCGTGAGGACGAATTCGTGGCTTCACAACAAGGACGGCTCCCGCACCATATACGTTCCCTACAAAGATGGCACCTCCAAAGTGACCATCAACACAACCAAGCCCCTGACTTTCGAGGCGCATCGCCGCCTGTTCCTCAACCCTCCGCGCGTGTCAGGACTGGGCGACGGCACAGTGCCGTCGGCCCAGACAAAGCCCGGGTTGAATCTGGCCTTTTTGCACCAATTCCTCAGTCTTTTGAGCATCATGATCCCCCGATGGTCTAGCAAAGAAGCCGGCCTGTTACTCAGTCATGGCATCTTCTTGATGCTTCGTACTTACCTGTCCCTCGTCGTCGCTCGCCTGGACGGTGAACTGGTGCGAGACTTGGTTGCCGGAAATGGGAAGGCTTTTCTCTGGGGTATCGCCAAGGTGAGATCCGAGTACTGCAATACGTACATCCTGGCCTTCAAACGAGGGTGCCTCTGCCGACTGACGAACGCGGGCTGACGTTGACCTCTCTCTCTTTTTCTCCTTGCCCTGATAGTGGTGCGGCTTGGGTGGTTTTGCGTCCTACACCAATGCCATGATTAAGTTTCTGGAATCAAAGGTTTCCATCGCGTTCCGCACACGACTGACGAGGTACATTCATGACTTGTATCTCAACGAGCACCTCAACTATTACAGACTACACAACCTGGACGGTGGCGTCGGACACGGCGCCGATCAGTTCATCACCCAAGATTTGACGCTCTTTTGCGCCGCGTCCGCAAACCTCTACTCCTCTCTTGGAAAGCCGTTTGTGGATCTGTGCGTTTTCAGCTTTCAGCTCTATCGGTCGCTGGGTCCGCTGGCCCTCTCAGGCCTGATGAGCAACTACTTCCTTACTGCGAGCATCCTGCGCAGATTGTCGCCGCCATTTGGAAAACTCAAGGCTGTCGAGGGGCGCAAGGAGGGCGATTTTCGAAGCCTGCACGCGCGGTTGATTGCCAACGCCGAGGAAGTTGCCTTTTACGGCGGTGCCGATATCGAGAAGACTTTTTTGAATAAGGAGTACAAGTCACTGAAAAGTTGGATGGAGGGCATATACATGCTCAAAATTCGATACAACATCTTGGAGGACTTCATTTTGAAGTACACCTGGAGCGCCTATGGATATCTGCTCGCCTCGCTGCCAGTCTTCCTGCCGGCTTGGGGTGGGATTGGAGGCGCAGCTGAGATGGTGGAAAACGCAGAGAAGGGAGGCCGCGAACGAAATCGAATGAAGGATTTCATCACAAACAAGAGGCTCATGTTGTCGCTGGCCGATGCCGGTGGCAGGATGATGTACTCCATCAAAGACTTGTCCGAGCTTGCTGGCTACACCAGCCGGGTGTACACGCTGATATCGACGCTCCACCGCGTACATGCTGATGCCTACTATCTCCGAAGCGGACAGAACGAACTCTACTCGCTTTCAGACGTCCAGGGAACTATACAAAAGGGGTTCGACGGTGTCAGATTTGAACACGTCCCCGTTGTCGCTCCCGGTCTGTGGCCTCAAGGCGGGGACGAATTGGCGGAATCGCTGTCCATGATTGTTCGGAACGGCGAGCACCTTTTGGTAGGTGGTGGCTAGGGCCCCATTTCTCCTCTTCGTCGTCTCAACACCAGCGTTGCCTCGCTTCGGCTAACCCACGTCGTATTCTAGATATCTGGCCCAAATGGCGTTGGAAAAAGCGCCATTGGACGTATCCTGGCCGGACTCTGGCCTGTATATCGAGGCCTCGTGAGCCGTCCCAAGAACATAGGACAGGACGGAATCATGTTCTTGCCCCAGCGACCGTATCTGAGCCCGGGCACGCTACGCGACCAGGTCATTTATCCGGATGGCCACGTCGACATGCGGGAGAAGCGCAAGTCGGAAGACGATCTTCAGAAAATCCTCGAGGAAGCAAAGCTTGGCTATCTGCCTGACCGGGAGGGGGGCTGGGATACGCGGAAAGAGTGGAAGGACGTGCTGAGCGGCGGCGAGAAGCAGAGAATGCAATTCGCCCGGCTGCTGTACCACGAACCCCAGTACGCCGTCATTGACGAAGGCACCAGCGCCGTGTCCAGTGACGTGGAGGGTCTCCTGTACGAGACGTGCAAGGAAAAGGGCATCAGTACGTTGAGACAAGGCAACTTGTCGCCACCAGAGGCGAAGCGAAAGAACATGATTGCCCGCTGGACTGCTGCTGACACAAATCATCTCACACAGCTCTGATTACGGTGTCGACAAGGGCCTCACTCAAGAAATATCACACGTTCAACCTGACGCTGGGTCTGGGCGACGGCGGAGATGGGTGGGAGTTTGAGCGCATCGGCACGGAGAGAGAAAAGATGCAAGTGGAAAAGGAGGTGCAGGAACTGCGTGACCGGCTCGCAGAAGTCGACAGGTTGACGAGGCGACGCGCAGAAATAGAACAAGAGCTTGCTTCGGTCTGGACCGACAAAGGGGAAGCTCTGGATGCGCCGGCGTATGTGGAGGAGAAAAGATGAGGAGATCATCTAGAGGTGCCGGAACGTTAACATTACCGCTACACATGGACGCGATGACAACGCGAACACCGCTGCTTCCGGGCCACAGCGCATGGTGAGGCGTCGACGAGGCAAAAACGTCGAATAGCTAGCTACGTTGGTGTGTCTGTGCCTCTACAAAGAAGGAGGCTGCTTTTCTTTGCCGGTCTCAATGGCCTGTGGCATATCTGCAATCGTGGGAGAGAGAACAGTGCTCGCAACTGACTACACACCAAGAAGAAAGCTGAACCACGAGTCTGACAATGCCCGTCAATGCCTGGCATCGCACCCAGGTCTCGTCGAACGTGGCTGACGAGACGCCAATGTCAAGACGAACAGCCTGCGCGGCACAAGAAAAGGCCAGATGTGCTCGTGTGGCGCTGGACTCAGGCGCCTCTTTATCCATCTCTCTGCATCCAGAATTGGCGAGAATGGTGAGAGCAATTTCCCGTTGCGCTAGTGTTCTGTCTCGAGAGGAGAAGGGAGAGTAGGTCGTCCCCCTCACGTGGTCGACGATTTTGCTTTTTTTTTCTCGCTCCGCCCCCCGCAACTCTTTTTTTTTCTTTTTTTTTTCTGTCTCTTTGGTATATGTCTCCTGAACGGTCTCATCATAATTTCATTTGGTGCCATATGGCGCAATATGGCGCAACAAGGGGAGAAAGCACCACAAAGTAGTCGTCGTTCGTGGCGACTCCTGAGTTTCTGTTATGAGTAGGCGATGACTTGGCCATAATTCAGAGGCGGGTTTTTTTCTTCTTCGTTTGTTTTCCCTCTCTTCCACTTCTGCCCTATGATGTGTATATTTTTCCCATCCCTCCAATCTGTACAAACATTGTGGTTTTCGCATTTGTCTCATCCATTGTTTTAATTGTGTGTCATGTTTATATTCGCTACTTGCTGTTGAAGAGTTTGTCCAATTTTTTCGGACGCAACTGATGCCGAGTCTCGCGGTCGAGGAACTACTCTTGCGATGCGAGGAATCGGGATATTTGAAGAGGCTGTCGACGCCAAGGACATAGGCCACCAGCAGGGCTCGAATGAGAGGAGTTCCATGAGCTCCAATGGCGGTGCATCTTCTCCTGGGCCGTCAAGGACCCTCCTGTCCTCGAGGCACACGGCAGAGCAGCACGGCATCAAGATGGAGCATCACGGCGCAGCCTACAATTACGGAGCCGTTCCCAGGGTTCCGCTGAGGGTGCCGCAGAAGATCCTGCGACGGAGTTGGGAGCCCGACGTGGGACTGCCTCATCACGTCTTTGACGAAGCCCCCGTGTCTCCGAGCACCGTGACGAGCATGAGCCACATGTCGCAAGTATACGCGGGCGATGCCGTTCCGTTCCGGGGCACGGACAGGACCAGTCGATTACTGGCAACCAGGGATTTTAACGAGAAGCAGTACATCGCTCATCGGGACCGGGACCAAAATCGACGATTTCTGTTGATTGTTGGCATCGCGGCCGTCGTCGTCATCTTGGCTCTGGCCATTGGACTCGGGGTGGGCCTGGGAAATAAGTACGTACGCTGCTCGCACGCCAGACGGTCTTTTGGACGTTCTTGTCTTTGTCTTTGTCGTTGTCGTTGGCTGACGGCCCGAGAAGGGTGTCTACCCAAGGCGCCCAGGCTGATCAAGATGGCGCCTCGGGCACGTCTTTCCCCGCCGGATCGTATTCCATCAAGACGGTCCTGCAAAAGGTGGACTCTGGATGCACGTCGAAAAACACGACGTGGTCGTGCGGCTCCTTGCACCAGGGCGACTCGAGCATCATCTCGTGGGACATTGCCCAGCTCAACGCCTCGGCCTACACCGTCACGTCCAATGGAGGCCCCTTTGGCGTCGACGTCAAGAACACGACGCTGACGGTCCGCGACCCCGGGCAGCTGACGGAGCGGCTCGAGTTTTCCTTTCTCACCAACAAGACGGTGGTGCCGTCGGATGCCGGCTCGCCCACCAACCGCGCCGCCAAATGCACGTATGCCGACACCATCTTCAAGGCCGCCTTTTACACCCGCAGACGCGCCAACGCCGCCATACCCTCCCAGAATCGCGTCCAGTCCTCCGTGTGGCCAGGCGACGTGACCATCTCTCAGTCCCTGGCGTCCACGGTCGGCCAGCCCGTCTGCAGAGACGCTGCCAATTACCCGATAGCTGATGTTGCCACCGGCGCGGGGGCCTGTCTGTGCGAATACACCAACTGACGAGTGATTTTTTTCTTTTCTTTTGGAAAGCATTTAGTGTCAAGCACGTGGTGGAATGAAGGAAAGAAAACAGGACGAGGGTGTAAAGCATAAGGAGGAGGGGGGGGAAGGGGGGCCCCTGAAAGATAAGGAAGAAGAATCGCAAGAGGGTCAATTTCTCCATTGTCCTCAGTTCTCCGTGCCAAATACGTCCCGCAGCATCGTATCGTGGTTTCTGTTCGTGCACGGTAGACGTGGGATGTCGCGAGTACGTTATGGCATTGTACGCTTCCCGCGCGTAGAGGGCCAGATATCGACAGTGCAAAATCCAGGGAGGGCTTCGGTTCTCGAGCGGCACAAGCCCACTTTCGCTAAATAGCATGCATACACGGTGGTTTTACAACGGTCGCCTAAAGCCGTTGTTTATATGGGTATATAACTTCATGCTCTTGTTTTTTTTTTTACCCTTTTCTACCAAATACCATTGTGTTGGCTATATCTGTAGCCTCTCAACATGCCAAGAGTTGAGATATCTCACGTCTGAAACTTGACAGTGTGGCCAGATATTCACCCATTTATCAAAAGCGAGGCGGGACGCGGATCTCATTGCTAGCATGGACGCGATATTCATCAAAGCCCACGATACGTATATTGAAACTGAACGCCACAACTACTCTTGTGCATGTGCATCAGACTGAAGCTGGCCAAGTCACTTGAGATTCTTGGACTGTCATGTCTTCATGCCAGGTAGGCCCATCTTTTCGTTGTTAAAGAAAACAACAAAGAAAAAAGAAACCCATACCCCAGGCGGGTGAGAAGCGCCACAGCTTCTGTCAAAAACACCAGTCAAAAATCCCACGCTGGCGTCCAAGTAATAAGACGGGGGAGAAAAGCGAGTCAACTGTTCGTAACCGAGCGGCATCGGGTATCACCATTACATTTGACGTAAACTTCGTCCGCCATCCGTAGCAATCGTTTCGTCCCTCTTACCTCTTTTGAATCATCTCGAGTCATCTACTGTGCTGCAAGTCAAACCAATCCCACGCCCATGGCGGGAAGAAAAAAAAAGAAGAAGAAAAAGCTCCTACTAAACGCCTTGCCCAAGCTGCCAGATTTGTGAAAGTCTGCTGCCACTTGAGGGCAACAGAGACCTACGCCCTGACGTACGCTTCAAAATAGCCTCGTTAGTGCCGAGTTCAAGCCTCTGAAAGGATGGTTGCCGCCACTCACTAGCATCGATTTGGCGCACTTGTGGCAGGGCCAAGCGCACCTTGTTTCTGTACAAGGCAGGCCCATTGAGCTGGAGCGGATTCCCTTCAAAGTAGACTGTCGTGAGGCCGTCCTTGTCTTTCAACACCTTCTCCATTTCGCCAAAGTCACCGATTCGATTATAGCTGGCCCACAGCTCTTCAATCTCCGCCAGGTTCTCCAAGCCCTTGAGGCTGCTGACCTGGTTGTTGGATATGTCCAAAATGTTCAATTTTCTGTTTGATTCGATGCCCTCCAGAGTTTCCAGTGCGTTGTGAGATATGTACAGCTCCTCAAGCTGGGGGATGGCCCCTAGGGGCGACAGATCTCTGATCCTATTGGACTGGATGCTTAGAAGACGGAGGTTCTGCAACCCTGACAAACCCGACAGCTCAGTGATCTTATTCTTGGCCACCCATAGTTCCTTCAGGTTTGTCAGGCTGTCGAGGTTCTTCAACTCCCGTATTCGGTTGGAGCCCAGCTCCAACGAGGAAAGATTTTTGAGACTATCGAGTCCTTCAATGTCGCTGATCTTATTGGCCACGAGAAACAGTTCTCTTAGTTCAGTCATGTGGCTGATATTCCTTATGTGCTTGATCTTGTTGAAACTCAAATCGAGACTGGTAATGTTCTTGAGTTGGTCCAGGCCACGCATGTGGGCAATCAAATTATCGTAAAGATCCAAGTCCTTGAGCGTTGCTGCCAAAGGAGCCAAGCCTTCGATCTCTTGAATACTATTCTGTCGGAGGCACAGTCGTGCGACATTTTTAAACCGCTCAAGTCGAAGATCTGATATGGATTTGATCCGAGAGTGAGTGCACATGATTTCTTCGCTGTCGGAGCTTTCGCTGTCCAAAAGCTCTTACAGGCCCATAACGTTAGCTGGCCAACGAAGAAGACTTCGGGACGGGGCAGCATGGTGCCGACTCACCTTCGTCAGCCAGAATCTCGTTCGACGGGAGCACATTTTCTTCGTCCGAGTAGTCGGGGTCGGAAAGAGCCTCTGGATTTGTGACAAGTGCCGACTTCGTGACGCGCAACTTTCCATCCCATCCCTTGCTGTTCCTCATGCCGGGACTTGCGGCTTCGTCCTCTTCCCGAGGCGACGGACGGTCATCCTGGATGTCGATGTGCAGCGACTGCGCATCCTCTTTCTCTGGCCCAGATGTCATAGCGGACACGGTCCGAGGCAAATAGATCCTAGTGCTCAACGTCGTGAAGGACTTATGGCAGGATGAATTCAGTGCGAGGGCGGAGATCGGCGGAGCCCCGAAGCTCAAGACACGCTCCAGAACGACCACCGGGAAGGCGGTGAGTACGAGGTAGAAGAATTGGATGCACTGTTGAGAGAAGAACCACAAAGAAAAAGAAAAGAAAATAGGGGAAGGGAAGAGAAGAGGAGAGGAAATTCAGAGGTTACACTTTGACAGCTTGACATGTATTCCAAGGGGGTGGGGAAGAAAACAGGTCAAAGATCTGAAAGGAAAGCCGCACATGTTGCACACTTGATGAACTTTAGGCACCCCGCCAGCTACCTAGTATGGTGACATCAGCCCGATGTGGGGTGCGGTGCCAAGATGAAGTCAGGGTGTGTCAAGGAGATGCCCAGGTGCGCCCGCAGTCGACAACTATACAACCACGACCACATGACGAGGTGGCTAGGTGGCTGTGGGAGGCCCTGGGGGCTTGAAGGTTCTATCTATAATTTTGTCGGTAACTGCCCACCAACAAAGAGATACGAGCACGCCCATGGAGAGGCGTTGTTGGCAAACAGACAAGACGGATCGATTGTCTACCTGCATACCAAGGTTTCGGCTATGGCCTCATTGGGGCTAAATCGGCCACTGGCCCCAATACAATAGCAGATGAGCCCAGCTGCCGCAGCATGCGAACGACGACCAACGCAAGACCGTGCAAGCACCCCTGCAGTGCAGCCCAAGCCCGTGCAATGCTACGCCCCAAGTGCACTTCACTGATCAACTGATCTCCGGGGGGGGGGCAGCACCTATAGTTAGGCAACTCCTTTGCTGCTGACGGCAGGTGGCAGAGCCTCCCTCCTATTTTTTGCCCAGTCCGTCATCACGTGCTCCGCGTCAAGATCGCGTTTTCACTCAACGCGCCCCTCCCCTGCCGGGTGTATCTTTCTTGTGAAGCTATACCAAAGCTGACTTCAGCCACACCCAGGAATCACACTATGCGGTAGATAGGCAGCCTGTGGCGAGACGTTACCTGGTGGCCGCACATGAAAGAAAGCGGTCAGCCTCGTCTTGGACTATTTCCTTCAAAAACGGCACATTTGGTGCCGCGTCAGATCAGGAGCCTCGCACCGTCTTCGACTGCGTCCGTCAGCAGCGCAAAAATGGTGCAAGGATGAGACTTTCTTTCTATTTCATCACTTCTATCCTTTGAAAGCATCGTGCTTTTGTTTCTAGAATCTTCACCAGTCCTCCCTTGCAGCTTCCCGATCGTGTCTCGTCAACTGACGTCGACATGTTTCATCAATACCCTAAGCCTTCAAGGAAGAGCTTCTCCAGGAGTCATGAGCACTTAAGCACGAGCTATTCACGCAGAAGAGATGGGGGCGTTGGAAAAAGACGTCTTGAATTTCATCGCCGAATACCTGCGACAGCTTCCAGGACCGAATCAGACAATGGCATATACGTGGGCGGGTAAGCCCGACTGCTAGTAACGTTGAAGTCACCTCGACCTCAGATCTGACGGAAAACTTTTTCTTCAGGAACATGATGCAGTCTGCCGTCGTCACGTTGGTCGTTGGCACCGATCAACGACTTTTTGCCGCTCACCAAGACGTACTGTGCTCGAGCCACTTCTTCAGCAATGTCCTCCGCAACACCCACATGAACCCTGCTGCCAAGAGAATTTCACTTCCCGACGAAGTGCCTGAGATCTTTAGCGCAGTCCTCGAGTATCTATACAAGGGAGACTATTATCCACGACTGATACGTGATGAGCGTCGTGACACATGGGAGCTTGACCTTGCCGACGGCGAACAAGGACTTGAATGCACAGTACGTCACTGCGCGTTTGGCGGCGACCTTCTCAAAGACACAGTCATTTACTGTGCCGCCGAGAAGTACGGACTGGAGGGACTGAAGAGCCTGGCGCTACGAAAACACGGTTTGCGTGAGTTGTTCCGCCGTTCCTCTGCAGATGACCCCTGTTTTCCTGACTGCCTGGGGAACAGAATCGGGTATCCAGTGCAGCACCATACTGGCATCGGCTCGATACGCTTACGCGAATACACCTGACACTGATTCACAGCTGAGGGTTTATTACCTGGCTCTGATGATTCGCTCTCGAAGCACCTTCAAGCGTAGTGGCACCATGCAGCTCGAGATGTATAACGGCGGCACACCCCTTTTCTTTGACCTCTTTGTTGCCTTGTGCAATCATGTCGATGACATGTCATCCATATGTAATTAGTACACTTCCCATTCTACAAGCCAGAAAACGATCAAGTTCTTGGCACGATCCTTGTCTATAGGTACATCCAGATCTGCGCGTTACCCGTAATCAGATCATGAGTGGCTAGGCCAAGGAGTTTCAGGGCGGTAATCATAGATATCTCGATGCAGTTCTTTTCTTCTCTGCATATCTGGTGTACGGGAATAAAGCTGCGAAGCTCGCATAGGGATTGCTATCCTCAAGCCTGTATTCTTCATGGGAACAGTCATGTAAAGGCACTATTCTCACTCGACTTGTAAAATTTTTGGGCCATGGCACTTGTGTGTATTACTGTCTGGGAGATAATCTTGAAAAACTTTGTACTCAAGCAAGTGCGTGAGGCGAGCAACATTATTTATTAGGATGTTGAAAAGGCTTCGTAGTCGCGTGTTCTCTGGGGGGAGATTCTGTTAAGAAAGTTTCTGGCCGGAGGTACGTGGCTCATCTAGGATTGAATGAATACCAGTGTGCCCTGATCGGTTCTCCGACACAACTCTCTGCTGACGGTGCCTGTGACTCACAAGCCCTGCGTGACTATTTGATGATCTGCCATCTGGCAAGGCGGGAAAAAGTGTCGGAAATGACTCATAGGGCATCTTGTTCTTTTTATAAGAAGAAAAAACACTCCTGAGCGAGTCCAAGTGCTCCGACTTACGTCTGTTGGGCAATTTCAGGATCCTCTCTCGATCCTTCATTGTACAGAGTGGTTCAGGTTTCCGGCAGTTGTCCAAAGTCATTTGCTTTCAGGCGGCGAACATATCATGAGTTCCGCCGTGACCCCATGGCTGGGGCCGCAGCGGTTCCAGTATGTTCGACCCTATATCGCTGTTGTGGAAGTGGCTCAATGTTATCCATGGACACTCGAATCCTGGTGTGAGAGCTGTCGTTGAGCTAGATCCTAGTGCCGGGAAAGGCTCCCTTTTTCGACAGTACTACAATCCCCCTATCCCGCGCAATGTAACCTTTCATGAGATCCTACAATGAAAGCATCAGTTTCGTATGCCTGGATCCGCACAAAACATGACATCATCCTTGCAACAATCCCTCAGCACCTCGGGTGTCTTGATGCCTTGCAGAAACCCGTCACCGGCCGAGAAGTAATAGCATGTCCTTGGACCATCTCTTGGCGTAGGTGAAGGGGTTTCAAACGTCAAGGAATGGCCAAGTTCAGGATGGCTTACCTTGTATATCATATTTGCAAGCAGACATTCGACTTCATCGGAGTCAATAGGCTCACCACCGCCGGACATGCTAATGGCGGCACGAAACTCTGCAACTGGCACCCGTGTTCTTCGGACCCGTGCTGTTTCGCCTTCTTTCGGTTCATCGTACCCTCCAGCAATGAAGACTTTACGGAGGAGATTGCGCAACGCAATATCACGACCTCGCTCGAGAGTCAGATAAATTCGTCTCTTGACAAACACATCCTCTCCGCTTTGTAAAGCCAAGTCAAACGATCGCAGATCACCTCGCTTAATGCAATTGGCAAGAGGAAGAAACAGCTCTTCCAGTCGGGGATATCTCTGAAGCAGTGCCCTTGTTGGAAGGACATGACTAGTCAAAAGCCGACACGGGATTAAGTATGTCAAGATGCATCTGTGCTGAGTCAGCTGAACCATCCGCTAGATCACCCGAGGAAGAGGGGGGGGGGGGGGGGAAGGGGTCTTTGGTTTAAATGAAAGAGAGAGACAGGGAGGGACAAACTCTGCATTGTATCTAGCATCCTTGTGGCAGAGCTGCCAGGCGTCCATGAGATGTTTCTCAGCCTGCCCAAAAAGGTCAGCAATCCCTCTTACCTCGGCGCGAAGAGCTTACCTGGACGTAATTCTCCTCAAGGAAGAACAAGACGCCTTCGTAATATTTGAATGTGACCCTTTGAGCTTTTGGAAACGCATCCAGGGGCGGCATATCTCCCTTGTCGTTATAGACCGCCAAAGTTTTGAGAATCGTACGTGATAGCGAAGCAGAGTTCAGCTTGAAGTACGTCTTGAACAGCAAGTTGATCACAAAGTATATCCCCCATTTTCGAGATTCTTCTATCGGTGCTCTGCAGTTGATGCTCAGTACAAGCAGCGTCATCATTCTTGTAGTCAAGCCTTACCTGTCGTTGAGACAAAGAGTGAAGATGCGCTTCAGATGCTGCTCGCAGTCTCTGAGCTGGCCTTGCTTGTCCAATTCAGGGTCAAAATCATCTTGCATCAGCGATGAGGATCCAGCACTGTCGTTGGAACCTCGACTGCGCTCAGTGTCGGATTTTATGGCGAATAACCTCAAATATTTGCCCACCATGTACAAGCTCGGTATTGTCCAAGCCTCAAAGCCAGCATTGTTGTAGCCACGGATCAGCATGGAAGTGAGTTCTTTCCATGAATCGTAAGCCTTGGTCCAGGATGACTGGCAACTTATCAGCAGGACGTCTCCCACCAGCTGTTCCATAAGGGAATGTTCACCTTGCCACTTTCTCCCGCCAGAATTTCGCCAAGTGCATTCCAGTAGGCCACATAAACTTCGACCCATCCATTGACCTCGTCATGATCTAATGACACTTTGTGTGAGCATTCAGATTTGAGGAAATGCTTGATGTCCCCTTTGGCGCTATGAGAGTTCGTGCTCTGCCAAAAACGTCGCAACCGATGAGGTTCATTCTCTGGTGCTACTGGCGATATGCTTTGAGCCAGCAAATAACCATTTCGTAGGGCATGCGCATTGGCGAAATCCTCAAATAATTCATTCATTTCGACAGAAGAGTAGACTATGGAAAGATGTAAGCCGAGTTACCAGACCTCGCAACAGTGGCGACGAGGCAGAAGACTCTTTGCAGATGTCTTGTAAGGTTCCGTGTAAGCAAGATCCCTCGGATTGTCGGTCGTTCTACAACTCGACTGGACCTAGCTATTGGCTCTGAGCAAACCTGCGTGGAAACATATGTTCCTGCACATGTGCTCCGTAAATAGGTACATACTCGTTGCCCTGTGGTGTGACGGTAATACTCCGGTTCAACGGCCACCGTATGACAATAGTAGGGCAATACCGCGGCCACACCGTTTCAGACGGGGTGGCACGTGATACTTGAATGCTTGTTCGACAGTTCTGGGTCCCACCGATGTTGGCAAGTAGCCAATCGCTGATGGGCCCTGAAGCCCTGCAATTCCCTAGGCGTGCCTTCCCCACCATCCGCACAAAAATTATCTGGCGTCTCTTTCCACTCTAGCAATCGTCAAAATTCTTCTGCTGTCGAAGAGATTGACCACAGTCACCGTAAGTTGACAATCCATAGTAGTTGTTTGCACAGAAACTGATCTTCATTAAAGATGGGTAAGCACCTCCTTGTCCCCCCCCGTATCGGCCCTGGATTCTTTGGTGAAGGCAAGAAACTGCATCGACGCTCCCCAACGACATCAAGTTCGAAAATCTTCAGGACATTGCATCGATTGCGACGGCCTTTGAAACGGCGAGCATGACGTTCGAATGGCAAGAAAATTCGTCGGTATTATTGCAACTTGTCTTGGGAAGGTGGGATTGGGGCCATTGAGGATACGCCTTGGTCCGCCCGTCTACGCTTTGCTGTAGGGCCACGCGGATCAAGGCCACAACCAAGCGAACGAACGCATCCATGTTGGGCACGGCGGAAGGAATCGAGAGCTCTCTGAAAAAAAAAAAGGCAATTGAACTAATGTGTATTGCACAGGTCGCCTTCAGGAATACGAGGTCATTGGGCGCCATTTGCCCACGGAGGCCAATCCTACTCCCGACATGTATCGCATGACCATATTCGCACCCAACGAGACGGTCGCCAAGTCCAGATTCTGGTACTTCTTGCGCGGCCTCCGAAAGGTCAAGAAGGCTACTGGCGAGATTGTCAGCGTCAAAGCTGTAAGGATACTGCAGGCAGCGCGAGATGCCAGCTGGCGTTAGCACCAGTAGCTCACATCCGATACAGATCTACGAAAAGCACCCTCAGAAAGTCAAGAACTTCGGCATCTGGCTACGATACGATTCGCGCTCCGGTACGCACAACATGTACAAGGAATACCGCGAGATGTCTCGCACCGATGCCGTCGAGTCCCTCTACTCCGACATGGCTGCTCGCCATCGCGCCCGCTTTAGGTCGATCCACGTATGTTTTGGCCATGGTCAGACGTGCTCATTGATCAAGGAAATTTAATTGACTGACCTTGGGGGCCAGATCCTTCGTGTTGTTGAGCTCGAGAAATCTGACGACGTCAAACGGCCCTACATCAAGCAGCTGTTAACCAAGGGCTTGAGCTTCCCTTTGCCTCACCGAATCCCCAAATCCAGCAGCAAGAAGCTATTCAGTGCTAAGCGACCTTCGACTTTCGCTTAGATTGGGCTCCCGGACGAGATAGGTTTTGCGCTGTTTTGAGTCGGATCATGGAAAAAATATCAGCTGCGTTCGCAATCAGAGGGCGACGGATGGACCATCTCCCGAACACTATTCGCCCTTGTGATGGTGAACATGAGGAAGACGCGATGGGAAGCCATGCCAGTAGAAGTGTTCTGAAAAGAGACTCCCATCATTTGGTCATATCGTCTGACATGTAAAACTGGCTGAGATGCTTGACCTGGAAGGAGTGCCCCAAAATCACGTGGCAGTAAAAGGTCTAAGATGACTTGATGAAAGATTGGGGCTCATTTGCACAGCTCTCCCACCATCAGCCGGAATGAATTGTAGACACAAGTCACCTGAAGCGGATGGCATCGTCAGGAGAAAAGTGGCTGAAACACAAAGTCGTAGCTCAGCCAGGGCCAAAGAAGTACGGAGCACGTAGGCTGTATTCCGTACCACCGATTGATTAATCGGCCCCGTCGGTCCGCCAAGGCCATCAAGCTATCCATCGGCCCATCATTGCCCAGTGTGCTGATAAGACAGCCGAGAATGACCAAATCTGCCGCCTCTGCTAGAGATAGCAGATTAGGGCGTCACCAGTGGTGTCGCCCCCGCGGCTTGACAAGACAAATGCGCACACACCTATTACTCCTTCAACGGCCTCCTGTCCCGTGCGTCTTCCGCTTGAATCTTCTTCGACTCGTGTTGGGCCCTTGATCGAGACGAGCCCAACGCGTCAAATTCCTCCAAAAGCTTGGTGTGCTTAAGCCCGCCCGAATAGAAAAAAGCAATTGTTTCCGTCATTCCGCTGCATCATTTGCACCATCACCCGTGTCAATGTTGCGCGGTCGTTCCTGGGAAGTGATCATCTGGTCCACTATTGACGACCATCTCCTTCGTCGAAACCTTGTGTACGCATCAAGATAACTTGCCGAGTCTGTAGTGGACTGGTCCTGGTACTGGCACCACGAAAGTCAATTGCATCATGACGCCTTTGCCAGCAAATCCCACGTCATGGGACGAGTATGAAGGACGCGCCTCTCCCCCGGCCAGCATCAGGTCGAGCGCTGTTGAGGAGGATCCGTTGCTTGACGCTGATGGAGAATATGAGCATCGTCCGTTGCTCGGCCAGGCGCGTAGAAGGTCCGTTTGCCGCCACTCGATTTGAGTCGATTGCCCCTTTCTGACCTCCAATTGCTTTCCGAAACCCTCTAGGTCCTCTGTTACACGTCGCCTTGCAGCCATGGCCGATATCGGTGGTGTGAATAGCTTCAGATCCTTTGCCAGGAGCTGGCAACGCGCCGCCTCGTTCGCTGAAGTCATTCCGGGCCGACCCAGCTTTGTTTTGGCAAAGGAAGCAGAGCCCGATGTGGACGACCCTGATGACAATTTTCAGTACACTAGGAACCAAGCGGTGGGCGTTCTGCACCGCCCGGCTGGTCTACTCTCCCAGCATTTACAATCATCGCCATCGGACTCGCCTAGCCAACTTCCGCAACATGAGGCCGACTCAGGACAAGAAATTCACCCTAGTCTGACAAGAGACGGATTTGAGGATCGGCAACGTAAGACCTCACAAGACGAGATGGTGTCAGGCGCCATACCTGTTGCCTCGTCATCGTCTTTTCGATCAAGCATCTTTGCTGTCCCTCCCCATCTAGCCACGCCAGACATTATTGGCAGCTACGGCTCACATGACGGTACGATGAGTGCCCGTAGGTATCGATCTCGCTCCTCGGCTAGCCACGAGAGAGACTTGGGAATCCGAAACGAAGACAGAGAGGGGTTCGGTGCCGACGCGGTCAATGGGAATGAGCATCAGATTCTGATCAAGGAAGTGAAACAGGGCGATAAGGTCGTCTTGACTGTCGAGGGCCAAAGCACTCTGCCCCAATCCATCTTTAATTCCATCAATGCAATCATCGGCGTTGGCTTGCTCAGTCTCCCGTTGGCGTTCAAAATGAGCGGCTGGATCGTTGGATTGGTCATCTTGACCTTCACAGCCATTGTCACTGCTCACACTGGAAAGTTGCTCGCCAAATGTATGCAATATGACCCAAGCATCATCACCTACTCTGACCTGGCCTATGTGGCTTTCGGGAGTCGAGCTCGTATCGTCGTCTCAGCACTGTTCACCTTGGAGCTCGTAGCTGCATGTGTTGCGCTCGTCATCCTCTTTGCCGACTCCCTCCATTTATTGCTACCGGGATACGCCAGCGTGAATCTGTGGAAATGCATTTGCGCGGCCCTGATCTTGGTCTTGAATATACTTCCTCTGCGTTGGCTGAGTTATACGAGTATCCTCGGCATCTTCTCGACTTTCAGCAGTAAGTGACTGGTTTTGGCCACAAGATGCCATTGGCGTTGGAGAAGTCTTCATGCTAACGGAAAGCCTGCAGTTGTTTGTGTCGTCGTCTTGGACGGGCTGATCAAAGAGCACAAGCCGGGATCTTTGTGGGAACCAGCTCAGACGCACCTGCTTCCCTCTAATTGGCTTTCCATCCCTCTCGCTTACGGACTGATGGCTAGTCCATGGGGGGCACACTCTGTATTTCCGTCGGTAGGACGTCCCCATGTCTCTATGCAATCGCCATGCGCTCGCTAATGACTGCTTTCTGTGAACAGATTTATAGAGATATGCGGCATCCCCACAAATGGAGACAGGGCGTAAACGTCACCTTTTCATTTTCCGTACGTACCATCGTTCCGTCTGTTTCCTTTGCTTGCCCCCCCAACCCACACATTCCTCTTGAGCAATGTAGACTGACTTTTGCTACGCAGTACATTGTCGACACCTGTCTTGCCGTGATCGGCCTTCTCATGTTCGGTGATGGAATCACAGAAGCCATCACCTCAAACATTCTCGAAACTCCAGGCTATCCCGAGTTATTGAAAATTTTAATGTGCATCTTGATCACTATCATCCCTCTGACGAAAATCCCCCTGAATGCTCGCCCCCTCATCACGACGGCAGATGTGGTCTGTGGCGTTCACCGAGATTACAGCTCCTACGCCCCATCATCAGCCCCTCAAGCCTCGGTATTCACGAGCCTCGTGCGGTCACTCGTCAGAGGATCCGTTGTTCTAGTGCTCCTGGGCATCTCGATCCTCTTTCCTGCGTTTGATTCCGTGTGTGCATTCCTCGGGGCCGCTCTCTGTTCGCTCGTCTCCATCATTTTACCGATCTGCTTCTACTTAAAATTATACCGCAGGGACATTTGTAAGCGGGAGCGAGTCATCTCCTGGATCTTGTTGGTTGTGTTTTCCATTCTAGGATTGTTGGGCACGGTTTGGACCTTTCTGCCCAAGCATCTTGTCGGGGCGTAGTGGATACGTATCTGGCTGTTACTTAAATTGAATTACTATTTTAGTACTGTAGCCGTGACCGTAGGTATTGGACGTGTCTTCATACTCAGGCTCATACTCAGGCCGAGAACATGCTTTCAATACGCAGCGAGGTTTGGCAAACGTATTTGAGTGGGTAACTTCTGGTATTATCTGAACTAAGTGTGGACATATCCGATACACAGAAAGCGAGCCACGGTTCACGTCAACTTCGGAGGCTAGTGCTGTAGCTCAGACGCAGCACCGCAAGTTCTGAACATTTTGTCAAGCTGACACGTGACCTTGACCACGATTGGAGATTGCAGGGACCGATCCCTACCAACCTCCAACCCACTCAACATCCCCGAGGTCGGTGCGCTTGCGATCTCGGCGCCAGTTCCCGTCTCGACTCCTACTCTGAGGAAATTCCTTGGTTCGAACCTTGCTTTTGTTTCTGGTGTAAGACAAGGACTGATCCCAAAAGCTAGACTCATAACCTTTATATCCAAATCCAAATCCGATTTGACGTCGCGATGGAGGGTTTGGCGGATTCTCTGGTTCCAAATTGGCCCTTTGACCGCGTCGACGTTCACCCAAAGCAGCCCACTTGTCGAAATGGAAACGTTTTGACGGGAGGGAATACCGCGGAAATGCCACCGGAGCTGCTTTGCTTGCAAGGGGGTCCTGGAAGAAAAAGCCATCCGCAACAAAATCATCATCGACATCCCCTCTAATGGTGACATGAGAGGATGGTGTCATGTCAAGGTGGACCGTTCCTTTGGACTCGGGGCTGCTCTCCTGACTCCAAGTCCGAGAGTGGAGATCCTTTGATGCTTCCATCTGTCCTTCTTGCTCCTCCTCTTCATCTTCATCCCACATGTCGCTCCAGCTCTTGGACACAGCGTCATTTCGACGGCCGAACACAGCCGAAATGGATGGCGCAAGAGGCTTACTCATGCGAATGGGCAACGAGCCGGCCACTGGTGGTGCGACGTTACGATCATACGTCATTTGCTGACGAGGTCTGGCGGGTGCATCCAGCTTGGAACCCAGAACGGACGACACGGACGGGGTCTGGATGCTGGTAGAGCACCAGTCAGCTGTTTCGCCCGACTTGGAGAAGAGGTCCTCAGAGTAGCTCTCATTGTCGGGAATGGCGCTGAGCTGTCGAGCCTGTCGATTTGGTGTCGCATGCAAAGCCTTGGCCCAAGGAAAAGCGCCAGACTGAGTTTCCAGTTGAGGGCTTTGGAGCGAAGGGGTACGAAGCGGCTCCCGATTGGCAGATGCAACGATGGCCTTTTCTGCCCCACAAAAGTCGTCCAGCGATTCATCCTCTGTCGTAAAGCTCACTACACGAAGAAGGGCATCTCGTGCGCCTTCCAAGGACCGTCGTCTAGGGTCCAGATTCATGCAATGAACAATGACTTCGTACGTGTCCAGCGACATGTCGGGGAAGACATCAAACAGGCTTTGTTTGTCGCGTGAGAAATCCAGAAAGAGTGGATCCGCCTCAGTGGGTGTAGTAAATGGATTGCGGGAGAAAAGGACGTTCAACAAGCAAATACCAATGGCCCATATGTCAGCTTCCGCTGGAGAGTAGCCCGCGCCAGCAGAATCAAATTGTTCGGGTGCCATGTAGCGATCGCTGCCCACTGTTATCTCGTACGACCACTTGTCTTTTGTTGCCAGGCCGAAGTCACCGAGCTTCATGACGCCGTCATGTGTCAGGAAGATATTTTCGGGCTTGATGTCCCGGTGATAGACGCCTTTGGAGTGAATGTACGAAACAGCGTCAACAAGTTGTAACATGAATTGACGAACGTGTTCCGTTTGAAGTGGCCCGTGGCCGTTCCTGATAGCCTCGTAGAGATCGCCTTGAGAACAAAACTCCATGACAAGATAGACATGAGCGTCAGTCTCGAACGCACGAAGAAGATTGACAATGTGTTCGTGGGATCCGAGGCTTTGGTGCAGCTCGAGTTCTTCAGAGTTATCATCGACAGCCAGTTCGAGACCAGCCTCGGATGGCGCGGACTTCTTGGTCAAACATTTGACAGCTACCAATTGATTTGACATCAAATCATGTGCCATGAACACCATGCCAAATGAGCCATGATTGAGAGGCGAAAGTGTCTGGTACCGACCGTCCAGCAGAATGCCCCCGATGAACTTGTCTTTCAGGCACTCCATGTTTGTGGCTTTGAGGTTCCTCTCGAGATGTGGCGTTCAATGCAGAGGAGCTGTTAGACCAGAATTGAAACGTTGAGATACAGGTCAGCCTATATGGTAAATCGGAAGGCGGGTTTCGAATCAAAAGATGATACACGTTGCTTGGGTTGGCGACAAGAATTGAAGAGCTGGGACAATGGATACACTTCGACGTGAGAAAATGCGGACGAGCTTTGCAGGATGGAGAAAGAGCGGGCAAATGTGGAGGCGATGGCCAGGCCCTTTAGATTGGGAGTTGAGGAGCAGCTGAGAAGCAGAATCGAGAATTGGAATCGAGGAGCGGGATCGCGGGATCAATGGGGTGAAGGAATGTGAGACTCAGTGACAAAGGAAATTCGTAGTATCGAGACGTCGTGTTGGAAAACAGCAAGAGGCGAATGCCCCGGAAGTGGCAAAGCAACGGAGAAATTGGTTATGATGACATGGATGATCGTTTCGCAGCTCGTGCAGGCTCGAAATAGTACGAAAGAATGTAAGTGGCGAGACGGAATCAACACAGTTGGCTGAAGTTCCGGAAGTGCAAGTTGCAATTAGCGATGAAAGAGAAAATTTACACACGCCGAGGCTGATGCTGGCCGCCAAATGGGTATTGCGAAGGGGTCAGCAAAGCTCAAAGTCGATGCACAGGGTGCGAAGGTTGGCAAGGTAGTCTGCGAATGGACGTGTCGCTTGGGGAGAACCCCAACGACTCAGTGTGAACGGATTCCAATTGCTTCGGGGCCCTCCAGGGGCGGGTGTCAGTCGTGAGCGGGCGGAATGGACGATGACAACGGGGCCGAGGCTGAATGGATGTTGGTATGATGCCGGTACAGTCAATCAATCCAGACAGAGAGGACGGCCGGTTCTCGCGGATGTCGAATAGGGTGGTGGCAAAGCAGTCCTCGCAACTGTGGATAGAGTACCGACGATGGTTTGAAGTTCTTTTTTCCTCCCTTTCATATGTTGGTTGAGGCGTTTCGCGAGGGTTTGATCGGCGATGGTTGTCTACTACGGTCGAGGCCAACAGCTGCAGAGGATGCGTGCACAGGAGGTGAGTGACGACCGAGTGGAGTTGGGTGATGGGGTTAGTGCAAAGAAACCGGAGAAAAGGAAGGTGTTCGCTTGAAGAAGAAGAAGAAGAAGAGGCGGGGTTGTAACAGAGAAAAGACGCGGAACGTGGGCAGGATGCTTAAAAAGGATAGAAGATGGAAGTCGAGTGTAGCGGAGCAGAGAAGGAGGGAATGGCGGTGATGAGGAGCGCATGGGTTGGGATGGAACGAGGTGGAATCTCCAGAAGGGGGAGGGGGGGATGTGTGTCACTTGGTGGGCGAGAAGAACCGGGGCGAGGACCGGGGCGAGGACCGGGGACCATCGAGGGAACAACATGCACAGCCCAGAGGGAATGGCGGCACGACGGCAACGGAACCAGCAATCCAAGACTGGGTCACCTAACTGGGTGGCCACTGGCCATAGAGCCCTGGATGAATCTGGATTGGCGCCACTCATGTTGATTGGTCTGTGAGGCGGTGTCCAGGCCGGAACGTCGACTTGCTTGTGTGTTGGGTGTGGTGGGCTGGTCTTGCCACGAGACTGTGCGAGTTACAATCATACTGTGCGTCTGTGCTTGCATTCGTCACTTCTCATCTGCATAAGTAATGTGAACCCGGCACCCAGTCCAGCAAAAGCGTAGCACGGGACACGAATCATGGCGGCAAGTCCCGCAAGAATACAAGTATCTCACCACACCACACTTTTCCGGGCTCAGGAGTGGGTCTCGAGTCTCTAGGCCAGTAGTATCATCTGACCAACCATTGCCGCACCTTGGCTTCGCCCCCTCCCTCCAAGAAGCATGATCAAACTGTACAGTGAGCACGCATGCATTCTTCGCACTATACGTCGTGCCTGCGCCTGCGAGGCGTCTCCAAGCAATCCGTGCTCAAGCAGTTGGCAAGCCAAGGCGCCTTCACCGCCAATGTCCTTGTGAGCGGCGCAGCTTGAAGGCCGACGCGTGTGCATATCTTTATTGAAGGAAGCGGTCTATCAATTCATGCAGCACGCTCTCGTGTGAATATGCTACAAACTCGATGCCCGATTTCTCAATGTTCGAGCACTGCAACACACACGGCACCTTTCCTTCGCGCCGCCTCTGGTTTGCCGGCGGTTAGGCTGACATGGTGGTAGGAGTCAGTCGCAGACCTGGAGGTGCAGCAGAAATCTGGCGCCTAATTAATTGGAGGGCACCTACGGAGGAGGCATGTTCGTACGTAATGTGTAGGGGATGTGACTGGGAGTCGCATCACCCAACATGAGCGATCCTGGTCTGACCCTGAGTGCCTCGCCAGGCACGTACCCACGATTTCATACTCCATACTCTGTGCCTGAATGATGCGTCACTAGTGAGTACTAGGGCCGCTCTGGACTCCGTATTCCGTGAAGTTGCAGAGGACCTTTAATTTCGCCCCTGGTCGGGCTACCGAGTCACAAGAAAAGTATGACTCAGGGGCAAGGGAGGTCACACACTTCCTCGCTTCCCAGCTTCTGGCCACCCTGAAGGGTCCTCCATCTTGAAGGTGCGCCTCCCCTCCCCACCTTTATTTACCCTGACGACACTGGTCCGAAGTCAGTGATAGAGTGATAGAGAGGGATTTCGTCAGTGGCAGATCTCGGGGAGCAAATCAAATGGCAATGCATTCCAATTCCCCTTATACCACCATAATTGCAGATGGATCTTGAAACGCCAAACACACACAGAATGTACATTCATACACAGTATAGTGGCCGTGTGTATTCACAGGAGAATGATTGCCTTTGGCCTGCATCGCTGCAGTGGCAATGGTGCGCACCTGAGCGGGTCGGTAGACCAATGCTCATCAGCGCTCCTGCACAAATACAAACTTCGAGGAGCTGGCGCGGGCATTTTGGTTGATCGCAGGCCACTGCGTACTTTGCTCTAATCCGCAAACGGCATACATACATACATACCATCGCGCGCCACCTCTGTTTCTGGTCAGAGCTGGTCAGAGCTCGTTCAGAATCAAGAGCTCTAGTAAAGTAATTATTTAGGTAGTCTTGTAGGATACATTTAAAATCTAGTCAGAGTGACAGGACCTCAGGTTATCTTTCCAAAAAGGTCGGATTGTCACTAAAACTAGGGGGTGGGCGCGTAGGTACCTAGTATGTAACATATGTACATATGTACGTATGTATGCACCCGCTGAACATGCACGGGAAATATCCACTGCTGAGGCTTGCGACACTTGTGCAGTTGGGCCTTGACCGCTTCTCTATATGCTGCATACCCTCCCTCTATGATGGTCAGCTCATGTTGTGAATGCAGGCTGCTGAACTGTACGGCCACGCACACATGAGGGCGGCACGTGCCCCACCATCCCCGTTTCCATCCAGGCAGCCAACACCGAACATTCTCAGCCGCCCAGCGCAAACATCCAAATTAGACGGTAAGGGAGACGGGAGACGCGCTCCATCGCAGCACCGAAGTTTACCATCTCACCTCTCTGCACTTCGAAAGACAAGCCGCTCTTCCGCCCCAGTCACATCAGTCGTGCAGGTGATTGGCCGATGGTTGCTCCAAGTCTGGCCTTCTCAAAATGCTTGCCGAAAGCTTCATGGACTTTGATATCATAGTCCTCGACATTGGTATGCACCCCGAGCACCGTACGCACCCTCTACGCATCATTGATGGTGTTGACACAACTGGCAGAAGGCACTGTGTGCCCAATCACGTTCGTTCACGACGTTTTGGTGAGATCCTGAATCTGAGTGCATATGCTCGGCCTGCTCTGATCAAAAGGGTGCCGCAAATTGAGTTTGAGCTGTTTTCGCTTTGCGGCCTTGCTGGGTTCTACGTTGTAACCGTGCAGCTGGGTTGAGGTTGACGAAGCAAGCAATTTCATTATGCTTCCGCCTTGTCATCCATATTCCTTGCGACAAGGTCCTGCTCGGGATGTTTGCAGGCGACAGTACGAGATAGCCAGCTAACAATGATAACCCCGCGCAGTTTCCCTTTGCCGTGAGGACGCTTCGTCCATATCTGGATCGCTTCTGGGATACCCCAGAATTTTCTCCGTATCAGAACGCATTTCCTGAGGATTGTAGGTCTGACCGCGCAAGATTCGAGGATCATGTGCAGGACTTGGTTTCCAGGGATGTCAAGATCCCATACTTGAAAGCACTGCAAGGTCTTCTGTGGCAAGCAGGTTATGCGTCCGGAGAACTTCGGGCTCCCGTCTTTCCAGACGTCGGACCTTTCATCACAGCTGCTCACGAGATCGGGAAGAGGATTTTCATCTACTCTTCTGGATCCGTTCAGGCTCAGAAGCTGTTCTTCGCCCACACAACGGCCCAACCATCAGACTTGACACCATACATATCGGCGTGGTACGACACTGTGAACGCTGGCGCGAAGACGGACGTTCAAAGTTACATGTCTATACTGTCGAGTCAGGCCAATGTACCAGCCTTACGTTGGCTATTTCTCAGTGACAACTTGCTGGAAGTCAAGGCTGCGTTGCAGGCGGGCATGCGCAGTCTGCCCGTAAGTCGTCCAGGCAATCCTCCATTGCCACAAGATGATAGCCTCTCAAAAACTGCAATTTTCGATTTTTCAACTCAGTCAGAATTGCAGCAGTCACTAGCTTCACTACCCATGACACATTAAACGACATCATTGTGGAGACGCACGAGAGTTATTACTGCATGGCTAGGTAGTTCCTGGTTCTCAGACATTGGAATGGGTCACGACCCTGACTGAGGGTGGTGGTTTCCGGAACCGATATAGCACCAACCAAGGTGCTTGTTTCTTTGCATTGCCGACTTACGAGGAACCTGGACTGAACGCGGAACACCTCACGATGATGTTGGTGTAATTCACGACCGTCTTTCTAAAGCCACAAGGGAGATAGCTTGACTGTAGTGGAACGCCCTCCACGATGACTCTTCTCTGATTTTTCTCTTATTCTCCATCATTCTGCTGTGATTGCTGTTGTCTCTGAATATTTCAATGATGCACGAGACGTGCAGCATCCGACCTGGTTCTCGCGAGCCGACGAGCTATGCTGGGGGTCCGATCAGTGTGATACAAAAATTGTTCCTCGTACGACCCGGATTTACTTCTTTTTTGAGAAAAGACACATTGCTAATATCTACGATCAACTTCCTCGTCCACAGACTATAGGCCAGTTTCTGAGTCTTTTCAAACCGTTCCAAAGAGAATCCTAGGGATTCCATAAGAGACTTGAATGTATTATCTGTGAGGTACCGGGAGTTGTCGAGGCAGCTCCGAGGCAGCACGATGAACAGTGAGGGAAACAGCGACTCTTTTCCAACTGTCTCATCGCAGCGCAGGAAGGATAGCGTTCGAAGCAGCATCCTGCCCCGACTTTCTGCGTCTGGGACGAAATTGAGGACCAAGCTCAGCGAAATGAGGTCAAATTCTTCGGATGAGTGCGTTGGAATCGGCCTTTGCATGAAATCTTGCTTGAGTATGCCAGCTCCCTGGCTCAAGAGGTCAATATGAACCATTTCAAATCGATCACTGGTTGAGCAAGCATTGCATGTACTCAAAGATCCAATTTCAAGCATTCGGGGTCGGCGGCTCATTTTCCCAATATTCTCCAGTGCAAGCCACTTGAGCAATATCTTTGACGTATCCCCTCCTCGATCATTCCTCTGACCTTGCAGGCTGGCTTGTTGATACCGGTCGAGGCCTCCCAACTTGATAATCTCATCTGCGACAGCACTCTGCGTTTCGCCGTCCCTTTGGAGGGTTGCTTGACGCAGCTTCTTCTCCAACTGGTGATGTTTGTTGATTAAAGCTCGGGATGCCTTTCGAGACATTGACAGGCGCTCGACTTTGGCCGTCGGAGGCCTGCCAGCTTGGAGGCTTTTACGAGGGGCTCTCATTGTGCACTTTCAGCCCTCGTGCGCTGAGAGGAGGATTTCTTTGACCCTCGTGCTGGTCATCCGTCCCGATTATTCGCGCGCTTGAGACATAGCGATTCGTGGGTGTAGATGGACGTGGTTCATGTCTGCACGACTGAGAAAGAGCACCTTCGTACAGGCGGGCGAGTGATTGATTTGCGAGGAAAAGACCCGCGAGTGGCGGCTCTGTTGAACTCGTATTGAAATTGAGACGGATATGTATTCTCTTCTTGGCGCCCACTGCACTAGCAAGCGATTGCGGTCTCGTCACGTGACTGTCTTCCCCTCGTTAGTGGGGAATTTCGCCCGTAGCCCTAAAAAAAAAAAGAGCACACGGAACCCAAAAATCTATTGGTAGACGATATAGTCCGTCCTCATTTGGTTCAATCATTCACCTTTTCTTAGCCCGTGGCACAATTTTTTGCGTCATAAGCTCGAAACAATGGCTGCTGGCAAGGACGGAAAGAAAGGTGAGGCTCGAGATGGCTCTTTCGCGGCCGGATGACAAACGATGAGGAAACAAACGACGCCTCAGATCGTCCTTAGCATCACGCAGCAGCAGAATTTGCGAGTTCTTTGACAGGGCGATTGCTGATGCATTCTCCCCAGCCGCCCCTAAGGGGTCCAAACAAGCCAACGCTGCTGCGAAGGCTGCGTTGAAGGGCGTAGGTTACTATTCATTTCCAGCTTCGGGTTTTTACGTTGTATAGGTGCCGAAGCGATGGCTAACACCTCAGCCCGCAGACTCATGCGCACAAGCAGCGCAAAATCAGGACGAGCACCTCGTTTCACCTACCCAAGACGCTGGTCCTCTCACGTTCGCCCAAATATCCCCGCAAGTCAATTCCTCACCTTCCACGCCTTGACGAGCACAAGATCATCATCCACCCGCTCAACACTGAGAGCGCCATGAAGAAGATGGAGGAAAACAACACGCTTGTCTTCATAGTCGACGTGAAGGCCAATAAGGCGCAAATCAAGCTTGCCCTGAAGAAGCTCTACGACATAGACACCGTGAAAATCAACACTTTGATCCGGTATGTGGATACATGAATGATTGCCTCATCCTTTCCGCGAGGCAACGTGGGGACAGAAGCCAAAGCTGACTCAAACTACCAGACCTGATGGTTCAAAGAAGGCGTATGCACGCCTGACCCCTGACGTTGATGCCCTCGATATTGCCGCGAACAAACTTTCTTTGGTATGAACAAGGAATGGCGTCATGTCGAGACTGCACAAAATCGCCAAATGGTATGCGTCGTTGAGTAAGGGCAGGGCAAGAGACGCCGGGCATGAGCTCCTCTTAGCTTTCAATAAAGTGTGACTTCTGGTCTAAAGAAATTTGAGATTAAACGACGGGCAATGCGATGCGCACTTTGTGTCATGGTCAATAATTGATAAAGATCATATATCGTACGACGTGAATGGTGGCGTCGAGTTTAAGTGAGCTACGCGGCCAACTCAAGGTCTATCTTAGTCCCAACCATGGTTCGCCTCCTTTACCGCAATGCTCTGTACGATCCTGTATCAACAGTATTTAAAACTCCTCCCTCTTCCAGCTCGGTGCAGCGGGTCTTTTATGATCGCATGTTGTTGAGGTGTTTCATCGTAAGAAAATTCATGTCGAGAAATCGATCCACGCAATTGGCCAAGCATACTTCTTCACCACGGTCGAGTTTCGGGGATTTTACAGCCCCGACACATTTCTTCCAGCATATCTGTGTCAGGCTATGCGTCTCTGTAAAATTTCATGTTAGCACATTTGCTGGGTGCCAAAGACAAAGTAATAGATTGAACTTCTAGCAAAGGTCATATTTTGCCTCTGGCTGGACGAAGTAAGACAAAGTCGATTGATCGGTCGACGGTACTGAATCACATCGCTCGGGTCGTGATGGGAGCAGCAAAGAAGTATTCGGTGGTTAGCACTACTTACGGGATTGGATCTGTGATCGTTGTTGTTCGTTGGCGAGGAACTGCCGCAGCTCAGCCTTGTCCTTGTCGTTCAATCTTTCCAGGTCGACATTCTCGACACCCGCCTGCGTTGAGTTCATTATCTCTACCGATGAAATAATATCTCGATGTTGGTGCAAGATCTTTCGGAGGAGAAACACAAAATTTGAAGCACTGTGGTGTCTCTCGCGACCAAATTACAAATGCGCTAACAAGACTGGCCAATGAAGTCGGTGGAAGGCTGGCCACGGGAAATTCTAACTGGTCCAAGTTGTACCTATCTACTTGGTTCTTCATTTCCTATTCTCGTGCATAGGGTAGGTACAGGCGTGTATGTAAGCTGCATGCTTCGCCGGCTAAAAAGGTCCAAGGCAATGACCGAGTTTTATATTGGGACTGCGATTATCTGTGAACGATACAAACCAGATTGGGCCTGTTCCTTTGATACTCTCCTTGAAGATTTAAAGTTCCTGAAACAGGGCAGCCATTTACAGCCGTGGATATTGGAACACTGTGCTCAACCTACAACATGAGCAGAGAGTATCGGCTGAGTTCAGTTGCTAGGATCACGTTTCTGACCAATTCAGGGCATACAGGGGGGGCAATGCAACCAGAACCTGCGAATGGCACAGATCAAATGTCAGCACATCGTCAAGATGGCGCCCTCGTCGCCACCGACCCTAATCTGAAAGGCATTTCACGAAGACATGCATACTTGTTTGCCTCAAAGATCCAACTGCAATGGACCGACTGAAATGCCATAGCAATTAAGATCGGTCTGACTTTGAGGACCGACGAGGCTCTTTTAGTCAACATTCTAGAGCTATGCTTTATTCAGGAGGACCATTCCCACGATGCCATTGTACACACGTATATAGACAATGCGAGCAGACAAGGTCGAATTGCAGTGACAAAAAGACGAAGATGAGAATATCATATGTACCTCTTCCAACGAGCGCATCCCAGGATAACCGAGCAGACAAAAACCATCACACCAATAATACCGAAGAAAGCTGCCAGACTGCCCGTGCCTTCGAACGGTACAGTCACGTTCATACCAAAGACACCGCTGATGAGATTGAGCGGTACCAAAACCGATGCAAGAAATGTGATTTTGCTTAGTACGCGATTCGTGTCCGTTCCCTGCGAGATGTTGTTGATGGACAAGGTCGCCAAGTAGTTGCTGTGTGCTCTCGAGAGCATTTTCTCAAAATGGCCAAGGTTCGTCGCCATTGTGACAACGTGATCCTGAATATCACCAAGATACATGCCGATATCCATGTGTGGAGTTACCTGATAATTTTCATTGCATCGCTTTGTGAAGCCACGAAGCACGTCAGCTTTGCCTCCGAGGAGACGCAGCAAAGCCATGCAATTCTTGCGAACCCGACCGATAGACCGCAAAAAGGAGTTCGAGTCATCCTGACGCATCACGAACACTTCATCTTCAATGGCGTCTGCCTCAAGCTCAATCGTGCGAATGGCAGGTGCAAAACAGTCCACTATGTTGTCACTGTGCACGTCGATCCAAGTCAGCGCAAAAAAAGAAAGGCAAAATCTAGAAAGACCGCCGGGGATGGGACAGGCCTACATTAAAGCGTAGCATATCCAATCGCTGCTCAACGACACGTACTCTTTCAGAGCTGTGATTCTCTTCCGGACCTGGGAGGCGTGAGAGTTCGGGGCGAAGCTGAAGCTCATAGTCCCTTCACGGAAAACGAGGACGTAGATATTGAAAGGCTCATACTCAATGCCATCAGGCTCTTCGACGACATTGAATGAGCGGAAGCAGGCAAAATAATAAGACGGGAAAAGTTCGATTTTCTCGCGGGCTTCCTGTGTGATGATGTCTTCGATCGTCAAGGGATGCACCCCAAAAGCCTTACAAATGCCTTGGACTTCCTCCTTGGTCGCTCTATTGATATTGAGCCACCAGACACCGTCTGCTTCATCCTTTGGCAGTTCGAATAATCCCCGAATGTCTTCACCCGGGAGCACTAGATCCCTCATCTCGGCAGCGTGGATCGTCGATTCCCATGCAGAAGAGAAGAAACTGAAGCGATTATTGTCCGTTGTATGGCCAGGCAGCTTGGTGACAACCTCGGATGGTTTTTTCTCCTGAATTGAATCATCTGAAGGCAAATCCAGGATGTCTCCGTCTACTGTGACGAACTGTGTTTGTTCTGGCTCAAGTCGCAGATTGCGGAACGCTGAAGGTGATGCATCCCGATTCTCAAGATAAGCAGCTCTTTCGGCGTTGATGAAATTGTCCAAGTAGTCAAAATCAATTCGAAGGTCATGATTATGGTTGCGATCCGGCAAAGGGAAGCACACATCCTCTTCAGCAGCTTTGTCCGTCAGAAGACTCTTGGCGTCCTTTTCCGTGGTTCTGGCTTTGCTCTTAAAGCTACGTCGACTAGAAATGGACATTGTCCGCCCGTGGCCCTCGTCGTGTTCGCGGTTAGGTTCTGAAAAAGACATGTCCCTCTCACGCCGCCGGGCTTGAGCGAACGCCTTCACCGAATTGGGCGGAGAGACTGATCTACCATCGTTTGGTGTTTCGACGGTCATTCGTCGGCCATGTCGAGTAACTTGGGGCACTTCGAGCGCATCTTCGTCTACAATAGCTTCCTCGAAGTCCCGAACGCGGATGTCTGGAGTAGGCCCAGTATCGGACTCCACTTGACGAGAGCCATAGAGAGAATCGAACGTCCCCCTCCGCGGTCGTTCAGCACGATTTGAAGAAGTCGATTCATGGCGATGATCATCAAGCTCAGGAACCGGAGTGTCGTACCCTGTGTCGGACGTCATTCCATCGTGGTCAGACATGCTGAACAAAAATCGCGCTTCCTCGGGTCCAAGCTGAGTCCGTGCAGAATGAGCTGGTCAGGTGCGAATGACCTGGAGTGTTCGAGCCGCAAGTCGTGCGAGCCCAATGATACCGTGGCAGACCGCGAATATACTACGCCCGGCTGCGCATATTTGACATCGGGAGTAGCCTTTTTCTGCACCGTAAGCCTGACCCGGCGCGGCCGACGCGGCCGGAGCGCGCCGAGTAGAGTTATGTAGCAGATTTGTGCTTGCCTGGGGATTCCTCTACAGGAAGGATAGGTAGTGATGGTGAAGGTTCTGAGATTCGGGATCCGAGTACCAGTTATGGAGGCCTTTTGTTTACTCCGCTATAGACCCAGAAACCGGGTCCCTCTAGCGAAGAGGTGATAGCAGTCAGGACAATTAGATGAGCCAACTTGACTGTGGTTGAAGGGTGAAAGAAGATCCTTCTGAGATCCGTCAACTCTGCCCAGCAAAGTTTTCCTACCACAAAATGGTCGGCGAACGGGATTGACCGAAGCGAGTTCGTTTATGATGTGAGCTATGGTGAGCAAATTGCAGCGACAAAACCATGTCCAGGTGTGTTAGGCAGGGCCGACAGAGCGCATATACGTAGACTATGGGTTTCAGAAAATCTGAAGGAATGTTTTGTAGGAAACAGAATTGAACCTGAGCGAGGTTAAGCGGAGGCGGGAAATTTATGCATGTGGTCTGGGGCAGCCAGCAAGGGGGTTAACTTAGTTGAGTGCTTAATCGTCGCCATCCCTGGTTGGAGGAGGGCCCACCTTGGTTAGCACTGATGCTCCAATCACAATATAAGGGTTTAACGTGGTCTCTTTTCTTTTGACTGTTAGCTAGGCATATTTTAATGTAACTTCAACAAGTCCATCGCCAGACCGACTTTCCGGCCCCCGATCCACCCGGTCTCCTTCAGTACACCGAAAGAGTACTTCGGCTGGATCTCTCTTGAACCGGATTCCGAGGCCTGAAGTTGCATCGTCACTATTGCCTTTCGCGAAGCGGCAACACGGAGACCTCGGGAAAGGCTCAACGTCGACTCCAAAAAGGATGGCGGACGAGCTTTTGGAGAGAGCAAGGGATCTAGTCGAAGGGCAGATTGTATGCCATTGTCCTCACTGACGCTGTCATGCCCTGTTGAAGATAAACTCTGAGATGCTCGAGGCAATGCTAACGTACCTGAATCCAGGATTTCGACGGTCAAAGACGCGCAGAAGGGTTCGCAACCTTGTGTCTCGCGCTCTCTGCAGTATGTTCAAATTTTCCGGCCGAGGATCGAGTCCCGTTTCTAATATAGACGTGCAAAGCTCATCGCGTTCAACTTTGGATATCAATATCAAGACGTAAAAAATGCCGTTTACATTGGGTTGGCAGGAACTGCATTGACTTTTATCATCGTTGTCCCGCCCTGGCCTTTCTATAAAACAAACCCTGTCAAGTGGCTACCAGCGGGCTCGGGTTGGCAGTAGGCGAAAGAGGGCGATCATCTATGAAACCGGCCTGTATGAGCAGAGTACATATCTATGTCTGTTATCGGCGAATTCGTTGCTGATTGTCTTGCGTATTCTGCGTTCTTGGCACATCCGTAAAACAAGAAGTAACCCCATCCAGCCTCCCTCTTGAGATTGCTCTTGCATGCATGGCTTCTTCAGCGGCCATACTTTTGGAACTCCCAGTCACGATTATCGAGGGGACACACGGATCGGGCCTTCAACCATCGCGAGATACAATGGAAATGGAACGCGTGCTTGTTGAACGTTAGTGCTTGAAAACCCAGTTCTTGCATTGGATCCCTTACATTGCAGATTCCCCAGGCTACAGTGCACTCCTCACTGGTGGCTGATGCCTGATTAGCCTGGCACTCGATACCTATGCCGAAGTGGTCAGTAGATGAGATTTCCGATGTCATAGACCAAAAAATCCATAGCCTGGAAGCACCATACAAAGATCCATGATGTGATTGCGGCATATAGCACAATTATCGACGACAATGTCCCAAGCCCAAAGGGCAACAGCGTTCCACTACCAAGTAGTCAGAGGTAGAATTCAACGGTTGTCAGCTGTCCAGAACAGCACGTCATTATGGCCTACCTTCTTCACCTCGAACTTTTTCTTACCGCTGGAGCTATCGGCCTTTTTCAATGCCGTCGGGGCATCATTCATTTCGACGTCCACCATATTGAGCCAAGTAAAAGAGGTTGACTGAACTCGAGGTAATGAGATTCACACGTGAACGGGAGTCACTCCTGCGGTACCGAGGATCTATGAAGCAACGATGACGCGATACTAGGAAGAAGAAAAAAGGTAAGCAGTCGGACTATCCTGGCATTGTGATGGCGGATTCAGGGCATGCTTGCTAGTAGGACGAGCCGGAAAGTTGGTCGACTCACGTGGTCAGCACAATGACCCTGATAGCTCACTGACGGGCAAAATTCGACTAGACGCAATGAATATTCAAACTCTTCGTTCCCGGTCCGACTTTGGGCAAACTTGCTGAGTTCAGCAATTTAGCAGTGTTGCTGTAGAAGTCGAACCTGTCTAGCAATGAACAATGTTGGCGTCGCAGATGCACCTAGAGAAGCTCTCACGCATTGCCCGATGGCGACTTTGCCCCGCGGGCCTGGAATAGCAGCTCGCGCAGAGCGCATCGTAGTATGCACTTACCGAGGTCCGATTCAACACCTCCGACGAAGTGCGTAAGTCATGATCGTCGCTCAACAATTCTGCCTCGCCGTTCTTCTTGCTCTCTCCCATGCGAAACTACTGCGCAACATTCATTCATGAATAGGCTTTGATTGCTTACTGATCCCACTGCCGGCCGTCGACAACATCCCATCCCTTCAAAGCTCGCCGAAGGACACGCCTCTAATGCATCATGAGCGAGATTCCTACACAGCAAAGAACACCAGCACGGCGAAGAAATGGCCGACAAAGTACCCGATCGGTCGCTCAGAAAGCCTACGCTTCAGAGAATGATGTCGCCAATGTGGAGCCTTCCGGACGACGATATCCTCCGCAAACACCAGATAAGATGGGCAATAGCTTTCCTACGAATACTTCACTACACCCAGACTATACCTCGAGCATGAAATCGAAATCCGGGAGCCAGGCCCAATCAAGAACTGCGCTCACTTCTCCTGCAGAATCTTTGCCTACCGGCACCGGCGGCCGGACTCCTCCACAGTCTGGCTCCATGAAACCTGGAACAAGCGCAGCCTTTGCCGGGGCGACCTTCCACGCATCGCCGGCACCATCTGCTCTTCCTATCCCTAGTTTCCTCCCCAAATCTTCAGGCGAATCACCCATTTCCGGAGATACAAGCAGCCTGCAACCGTCACCGCCAGTTGACCGTCACGCGCCGACTCCGTTCCGTCCATCTTCGTTTCCCAAAGCCAACGGCTCGCCACTCGACTTCATGTTTCGAGCACATCGGGAGGAAAGGGAACGACGCTCTCAACAAAGTATATCCGCGCCATACAACGCAAAACAGGCTTCGCCCCAAAATTTGCCCCAGGGTAGTGCGGCTGAACTTCCGAAATCCTCAAGCAGTCCACACACGGGGCGTTCCTTTCTGAAGCAGCAATTCAACGGATTCGATGCATCAGAGCTGGATGGCACTCCAGGGCAACCTGTCGGTCCAGCGTTTGCAACGCCATATCACGAGCGTATCAAGGCGGCTCGCTCGTCCTCGGAGTCAAAAACCTCGAAAGGCCGCACAGTAGACGATCAATCTGTGGATATTTCCCAAGAGCGAGATTCGACCGACGCGCTCAAAAGATTTTTGTTTGGAACCGGGAGCCCAGCAAATGCTAATCCTGCTTCTGCGCCTAGTGATGCCGGTTCAATACCGTCTCAGGGAAAGACCCCTGAGAACTCATTATCGAAGGATGGAAAGGTGCATGCATTTGAGCATCAAGCCGGCAGTGTTGAGGCATTGGAGAACGATCTTCGTCGTCTATTGAAGTTGGATGTGTCTTCCAAATCTGCCGTCGCAAATCATGAATCTCTGTCTAGATGAAGCCATCATTCTTGTTTGCCCTGTAATGCCATTTCCCCGTCTCTTTTTTCCATTTTTTTGTCTTTTTTTGGTTGCAGAGTTGAACTTCGTCGCAAATGTTGGTATGGGACAAGACTATGATGTAGGGATTGTAGGGAAGTTATCCCGCATGGCTGGCCATTTTATGGATACTCACATACATATAACCGTATTGGTCACACACCTGGTCACGCCCACGCGTACGCAGGGTCGTTGGTTCGAATCCGGCAGGAGGCACCCAAAAATGACCCAATCACCCACTACAACCCACTGAGAACCACTGATTGGCACTGAAAAACCGGGCTATAGGGCGTTTTAGGGGCACGCACTAAAAAATCACTGTACTTAAATCCTAGAAGTCCTCAGGTAATTCTACCTTAGCAAGTAGCTTAGCGAATTAAAATTAGGTGAAATCCTTTACATACATATTCACATATAAGGAGCAGGATTTGTACAGGTTTGGCGCAGGGTCACTGGGTGGGCCGCTGGTTGACGTCTCGGGATTGCATCTTTGGTCGCATTTCAATTTCTAGACCATACCTTTGTCGGGACAGCAACGAGTCGACGCGAGCATTTGAAACCGTGTCTTGGTAGCTTCGATGAGCAAGCAAACATCCCAATGGACGGTCAATTGAATTAACTGGGCAATCGCCGGTGTTTGCATTGAGGTGTGGCGGATCTCCAGATAGCCCTTTTTCCCGAGGGCCAGTTAGGTGCTTCGTGTGCATGGTAATTGATCATATAGGTGAATCACAGTCTCTTCTCTCCTTTGGTCCTTGGCCTGGGCACGACTTCAAAACCATAGTCAGAAGGACGGAAAGATCACGAATGTCGCGTGAGGTTTATATTTCTGTGGCTGAACAAAAACTTTTCATACACTGATTGAGTAGGCCAGCATGCTCGGTACACACTCGAAAAGCGTTTCGACAGCAACTGCCGATCTCTCGTGCTACAACTAGGAGGAGAGGGACTACCTACATACTTTTCAGAGCCAATGTATGTCTGGTCTATGAAACCAGCTCCTGGACTCGCTATTGGGCAATGTTGTGGTTCTTCTTTCGTTCTGACCTGGAAAACAACGTACCATGCGAAAGGAATAAAAATTTAGCAAAGAAATCAGTTGCAAACTCATCGAATTGTTGATAGTCAGCGCCGAGACGATAAGCGGCGGCTATGCCGCTCACGCAAGCCAGCTCGTGCATATTCTAGACGCGAGGAGCATGTCAGCATTTGTGCGAGGCTGTCGTATTTAGGGCACTGATAGTGTGTTGCGCCCATGGCTACATCTGTGTGTCCGGGTTTAACACGATGACATTGACTCACCACAAGGGTCCACGACCCAGCGAAAAGAGTCTGATTCCTTCCATTCAGAAACATCATCCCGGGCACGACGCGAAGATAGTGCTGCCACCTGTGGCCAAGCTGATGCCACCAATTGCGCTTGATGATTTTGTCTTCCCGTATTTTGTCTATTGTCCAGAAGTCTCTCCGATTCTTGTCAAGGAAGATGGACTGGTATACAGGTTCCAATTCCTTGGTGGCTTCCAAATTTCCGTTGACCAACTGATGTTGATAATTGCTGCAGTTGAATGACATTTCGATCTTACGAGGATCCTGATCATAGGTGTACGTGAAATACATTGGCCGGAAACCTTTGGTCTTCGAGGTTGAATCTTGCGCAAAATTAATTTGTTCTTTCTGGCTGTCGCTCTTGGGATCGGCACAAAGGTGGGATTCAAACCGAGTTTCGTAGTGATCTTCAAAGTACTCCTTATCGCTGTGCGTCACTGTAATGTCGTCGAAGAATGCTGCACCGCCCAGGACGAATCGCTCTCTCCACGACGCCTGGTCACCAAGAATCCGGAGACTGTCATCCGCCAGCGTACAGAGCACCAGATCGTCAAAGCATTGATTCGTGACGTCGCCACTTCCAAGATCTTTGATTTGAAGCTTGACGCCATCTTTGGTCCTGGAGAGAACATTACACACCTCGTGACTTGTGCGAACGTGAACACCCTTGGTCGTGAGGCTATCTCCCCATGCCTTGTAAAATCGATGCAAGTTATCGAAAGTGTACATTGTCGGCAGATTAGGAAGCAGGGTGTGACTGTCATAATCCCATAACTTCATATTTGGATCATCAAATAATCGCTCAACAATGCCACACGGTACATTGGCAGTTTGGTTCCCAGTGCCTAGGAACAGCGCAATCAGTGGATATACCATCTTATTGCCGAATTCCTTTTTGAAGAAGAATATTCGCAGCATGATAGATATTGGTACAAGTCCTAGGACGGGAAGCGTCCACTTGACCACTTTCAAAAAGAGGCCAAAGCGTTTGATATCCGAGGCGAATTGCTGAATTAGTACACTCGGGAAGACATTTGTCCAGAATCTTTCCTTGTCTTTGCCGAATGAGACCTGAAGCTGGACTTTCTGCGCAGGATATCCGTATTCCTCAAAAAAACGGAATGAGTGTTTGAATATCTGCGATGTGAGTTCAGTGAGATGGCTGAAGTGAAAAGTTGGAGGCATTCATGTCTTTTTTCCTGACCTGAGAACCACCCTGAACCCCATTATTCATCCAAGAAGCGCCGTATTCTTCCTTGTCAAGTGAAATTGAGCTAGCCTGGCCTCCCAGGACATCATTTCGCTCGTAAAGAGTGACATCGAAATCTTCAGGATGATTTGCCAGTGTTGCGGCGCAGGCCTTTTTTTTTGTGTGTTTCTCACTGTCAGCTTAACGTAGCAAAGAAATAAGAGAAATACATCAAGCCAGCAAGACGTACCATGCCAGCAGCACCGCCTCCAACTATGGCCACATGCCTTTTTGGCCGTTTACTAGTCGACATGGCTGGCTTGCCCTGTAAAAGTCGGTGAGGCGAGCAAGGACGTGAAGTCAAAAATATTTGCGCCCATGTGCTGACGCGAAATGTTTACAGAGTCTTTATTGTGGACAGGTGCGCAAGGCGTATCTTATGGACCAGGTTTTGCATTGTGCTGTGCGAATTAAGCTTTGCGATGATCAGAAACGATCGTCGTCGTGATTGATGTCGTCATTGATTGCCTTGCTCTACACTCGCTAGCCCAGTCAACTTGAAATGTTGAGGCTCGTTCGTAACGACGGCCCGCACTTAGCAACGAATGAGCTACGTACTCAATGACTCATGGGTGTTATCCATGAAACATTCGTTTAGGTTGGCCGAGCCGCGTTCTCGACTCTTCATGTTCCTCTAAGAAAAGAAAGGGGACTTCGGAAAAGAGGGGGGGGCAACGCGATACTGCTCCGCTTAACCAATTGGGAGATCGGGCTCCACGAAACAATCGTATAGAGCGAGGACGTCGTACCAAACAGTCCTCGGAGCGTAGTCCATGAGAGACTCTTTCAATGTATTTGGTTATATTGTTGGAACAACTTTTCCCTATACATATTCATTCCAGAATCACGCCTCTCGGTACGTCATGCCAAAAGGTCTTCTTGCTGCTCAGACATCAGAATCACGTGAGCGTGCTGAGCTCGCTCGCGAACTCCACCTGCCCGGGATACCTAGATGCCAGACGCAATAAGTGACCATGTCCCCCCAAACTCTGGCTGACAGAAGAAGTCTCCCCAATGCGCCTCCTCTCTCAGCTGGTGTGGCTAGATTCGCATTATGTCCTCCACTAGGTATTCAGATGACGGGAAAGTCCGTCATCGGGTTACCCTGTCATCCCAAGACCACGATGGACCTCAAGCAGGAAATGCAACCCAGATAAGCAACAGTCAAATGACGGCGAGTTTGTCCATACCTAGTCCCCTCTCGCTCGACAGGAAAAAAATGGAACATGAGCGACTGGCAAGAGTCGCGGCCAAACGCAGGCGCGAAGTAATTGACTTCGAGGATGCCGTCGAGCTACCAGCGCCAAAGAAGGGAACGAGCGGCCCAAGCAGCATCTCCTCCAAAGACACTCAAGTTCCATTCCCTTCCGGAACTATCAAGAGGACCTGGGTCAGAGGCTTTGATAGATCGAGCGACGATATCAATATCGAGGAAGTTCTGCAACCAGAGAGGCTATTGCTCGGACTGTTTTCTTCTTTTCAATGGGATGAGCCCTGGCTACTGAGCAAAATCGATCTTTCCAGAACAAGAATTGTCTTGGCGGCATTTGCAGCGAGTGAAGCGCAGGTGAGTGCATTGGCTCATGGCTTGGGTTCTGGTGAACAATTGGTTTCTCACGACTCAGCAGAAACAGACAATGTGTAATAATGCACCTCGAAACATACGTTTTTGCTTCCCTGAAATGCATGGACCTGGAACTATGCATTCGAAGCTCCAAATCCTCAAGTACGCGGACTATCTGCGCATTGTTGTACCCACGGGGAACCTAGTTCCATATGACTGGGGCGAGACCGGTGTTTTGGAGAATGCAAGTTTGACTCAGTCCAGCTATTCTCGGCTGCATTACTGACAGAAGCAAAGATGTTGTTTCTCATTGATCTACCTCTGATAGTGACCCCCGAAAGAGTTCGGCCAGCGACCATGTTTTTCACACAACTGCAGCGGTTTCTGCGCGCCATGGGTGTTGAGGCCAGCTTGATCACTAGCTTGTCAAAATACGACTTTTCTCGAACTGAGGACCTGGGATTTGTTTGCTCCATGTACGAAAAGATCACTTTGTTCTTCGCACAGACTGAGCTAAAATTATTAGACCCGGAAGCCATTTCGGGCCCTCAGTACGCGAAATTGGTCTGTTCATACAATCTTTCCCGAAATGTCTGCACGACTTACATGGTAGTCGAAGGTTACACTGGCTTGGCGACGACAGTGGCCGCTCTTGGGCTTGCTACCCCGGAGCCCGTGGAAGTCGACCTAGCTGTGCGTATATTCTGCTCAGTCCTGGAAGTTTGGCGCCTGCTGACTGCTACATAGTGTGCCTCCCTTGGGGCCGTTAAGAATGATCTGGTTGCATGTATTTATAGTGCTTGCCAAGGTATGTGCATATTTTACGCAGGGCTCTTCAAGAAGCTCGGCGAGGCGGGCAGCAGATCCCAAATCGAGCAATAGCAACTATCAAGGGCTATCCTCAGCTTCACGCGTTGCCTGACCTCTCACTGGCTCCTAGGTTTCGATGATCGCAAAAGGCACGAATTGGAGCATGGAGAAATCCAGAAATCGAAGGATATTGATGTGAAGGCACACTTTCGAATACATTTTCCAAGCCATGATACAGTAACGAAAAGTCTTGGGGGCAGAAATGTACGTCAATTCTATTTCTCCCGCACTGAACATTTGTGGTCCAAGCGTATGCTTATCTGTTCAGGCTGCTGGTACCATTTGCTTCCAAGAAAAATGGTGGCTTGCTGCAGGCTTCCCAAGAGAATTAATGCGCGACTGTGTCAACACACGGAAGGGATTACTCATGCACAGCAAGATAATTCTGGTGCGTCACGCAGAGGCATCAGCACGAAGAGGGGTAGCATGGACCTATGTTGGCAGCGCAAATTTGTCAGAAAGTGCTTGGTGAGTTAGTCTGAGATCAAGCCATGCAGTCGCTTCGAAGGACTCCACTGACTGATTCAATCTCTCAGGGGGCGAATGGTCAAAGACAAAGCAACAGGGCAACCCAAAATAATGTGTCGAAACTGGGAATGTGGGGTTGTCGTACCGATCCGTACAAACGAATCGAATCGCCCAGGTGGTCGAGCAGACGCTCATACGAACGGGTTCGGGATTTTCAACGAAAAGGTTCCTATTCCCATGCAACTTCCAGGTCGGCGGTATTTGCACCACGAAATACCTTGGTTTTTCCATAAATCTTGAAGGCAGCGGTGGGCAAAAAAACCGATGCAAGAGGGATGTGACGTCAATACTCGCCACCATTGTGAGGCCAGGCCAGGGATTTTGAAAGATATCGCGACGTCATTATGGGCAAACGAGCGAGATATCATCTTTTGGCTGGCTCAAGAAGCCGCCGACGCTACCATATCCCCAGCCACCCCATTAATTCCACCCGGACTGGGGCCTAGCGGCAATTGAGCATGTTTATTAGTGGCGCCGAGTGTGGACCAATTCACGATTGGAATTCGCTAGTACAGAGAGGCGGAATGATAAAGGCTGGAAAATCCGGCAGGTTGAAGGGAATTTTGTGGGGCTTCCAGATTCCCAAAGGCTGGCTTTGCAGTCATGCGCTCTATTCGCTTCAACATCGCCAGCTACTTGCAGGACAATTGTAACTCATGGCAACACAATGGACTTGGGACAAATTATATGGTTTGAAAGGTTTGAGATTGCAGTCAACTCAGGCCTTAGCGTGATAAGGTTTCGGACTCATCCACAGACCCACACCGTACAGAATTTTGCAGGTCGCCTCGCCAGAGACATGATTTTAGAATCCACCATGCGTTCACAAGCCAGCCTCTTTGTGTGATTGTAAATTGTAGACCAGGAGAGCATTGTTCCCCCGACGGAAGATCGACTAGGTAGTACCTACCCTGTATCTACCGTCTAATGTCACGGTGCAAGCAAACGAAGAAGGCTAAAGCACTACTATTAATATTATTAATTATATTTAAGAACTATAAAAGGTTAAAAATAGAAGAATAATGATATAAAGTCCTTATGCTTTCCTGTCCCTTTAATCTCCCTTCGTACAAGCGCTTTGTTCCCTAATTCACTGCTTCGCGATTCACTACTTTGTTATTTATTAGCGTTTATTTCGTACACACGTGACCGCTATTGCCGCAGCTCCACTTCTGCGCGCGCGCCCCGCTTTCGCGCCGGATCCGCTTTTCCCGCGCACGCTCTAGGCCAGGTCACGTGTCGGTGGCGGGGCCGTGCCGGGACCGTCACATCTATTGTCACGGTGCACGCAAATGAAGCAGGCCGAAGCAGTACAATTCTTACTTTTTAACTACTATGTATGTAAGAGAACTATGAAAGGTTAAGAAGTAAAAACACCATAAGTTCGCTCGCGCTCTCCTCCCCTTATACCTTTCCCGTACGCATGTCATAGCTTCACTGATTTACTGCTTATGGTTGCTATTAGCGTTTGCACTTGTTGTGATCTGTGTTGCTCCGCTGCACTGGTCGCCGTTTGCTCTGTCTGCGTGACCGCCTTCGCGGCGGCCCTGCTTTTTTTGCGCGCAGCTCCAGGGAAGGTGTTGGGGCACAGTCAGTCACGGGGTGTGGGTAGTCACGTGTAAGCCAGCACACATACCTTGCCCAGGCCCCCCTGTAATTAGCTTCTTTTCTGCATCATCACACATCAATCAAGTCCACACAACCAGATAAGGGTATTTTCTGGTGATCATTCCTTGATTTCTGTTCCTTTCGGCTCCGTCGCATGTCTTTGTGCACGCACGCGCGACGCCGACCATCAGGGTAGGTTCGCCTGTGACGGGGACCTCATAGAAACACCAGGCTGGCTTGCCGAATACGCCTGCCCATTAGACCAAGCAGGCCAAGTAAACTCGGCAAAAGGCCCACAGAGCAGCGCCCGTTCATGTGAGGAACACCATCGAAAATCAGGAACATGCTGTCCTTTGTTGAGGCAGCCCAAGGGAGGAGACGTCATCGCAACCAGTGTGCCTCAAACTAGACGTCACGTCCACTAGACCAATGGATAATTACCCAGGGGTTTCGACGAAGTGCCGCGGGAAAATGGTACCATGCTGCATTCTAAAGAGGTTCTTGGGTTCGAATGAACGAGTAGAAAACCCTAGTCGAAGCGAACCAATGGAGGTGCGTATCTGTTTAGGTACGCATAGAAAAACATGATGCGATTAACGCCAAGCCCGATACTATGGGCTTCGGAATGAGCCGAGGCAAAGAACACGTCGAATACTTACTACGTAGCTCAATTCAATTCGTGTGACTCACTTTGCATCTGCACTTGCACCTGCATGCTAGGGTACGTTGCCGCGCATAATCGGTTCCTGCGTGGAATGGCATGGTTGAGGCTCGCGGACAAGACAAGATCAGATCAGATCTCAGATCGAACATGCAGCGGTGCAAGGAGCGCCTAGCCCTACCCCCCCTTGCAAGGAGCGCCTATCCCCCCCCCCCTCTCCTCC